>CAIGQZ010001108.1:1738612-1753292 GCA_903798205.1 Danio tinwini
AAGAAGTCTTTTCACTTGGATACACCACTGCAATATTTGATGTCAATTTTAGTCATTTTTACTGTTTATATTTTGCCTACTCTATTTATTAACTCAGTCCCATTAGTGCTACAATATTATACAAGCAAAATTCTCATCATTTCAGAAATATTACAAAGCTGTATTACAATATACTATAGACCCAAAAAATACAATCATTTTTAAAACAGTGCACATTTGTAATGAATTACAGCATCAGAATTTTACCGTCTTTATCACCACAGCTACATGTTAGAACAATTATAATAGACAATGCTTCATTACTGGTTTGTGGGCGTTAAATCAGGTTTATTTTGTACATTAACATAACGGATAGCCATACAGCAGTGGATATTAACTTGTATCATGTCACATTTGCTGTGCAAAAACAGTGCAAAGTTAAAACGCACACGCTCTGTGTGTGTGTGTGTGTGTCCACTATGTGTAAGTGTGTGAACTGTGTAATGACATTGTGTGTGACTCATCATTGCAGAACAAATACATCAAATAATCATTGGGAAATCAATCAATCAAGCCTTTATTTGTCAATATAGTGAAATTTGACCAAAATTTGTGGTCTAATACAGCAGTCTGATTAGCAGCATATCTGCCCATTATAGTTTCAATCAAGCCGGCCAGCTTGGTGGGGTTTTGAGCAGCACTGACCGCTTTCATCAATCATCGATACCCCAGGGCCCCGCATAAGCCCATCAGCAGAAACCCTGTTATCAAAGTTCCGAATAGGTAGATATCTTCAATATCCTCCAGGGACAGAGCAGCCAGGCACACGACGCGCCACTTCTCCCACCCGTCCATCACGTATCCAGCTGCAAATGTCCCGGCAGGACAAGTGGGCTCTCCCGAGCCCAAACTTCTCGTCGAGAAGATGGTGTCAATCGCGTTCAGAGACCAGTTGATCAGATCCATAATTCCTTATTCGTTTGGATAGCAGGACACGGATAGCCTCAGAGATAGAATAAGACGAGACAAGAAGAGCCAGCCAGGGAAGATAAGGGACAGAGAGGGAAAACGTGTGACCGCCTTCGTCGAGAGCCAAGGAAAAGAAAAAGTTCTTACTGTAGTATTTCCACTTCTCGTTACGTGAGGTCTGCTTCCTTCATGTCTGTCACTGTGCTGTGTATCTGGCAAAGTCGAGGAGGAGATTGAGGCACACTCTGACAGGCTCATGGGAACGATGGGCGGGGAAAACTAGCATTAAAGGCACAGCAGCAAAAACAGCTACATTGTATTCAGAGCAGAAACTCCAATATTCTGAAAAGTATTATAAATAATCTGATGGGAATTTTAAGCTGAAACTTTACAGACACATTCTGGAGACAGAAAAGACTTATATTAAATCTTGAAAAAGGAGTAAAATAGGAGCCCTTTCATTTCCATTTTTGAGTTTGTTCTGCTTTTCTGTGAATAGGTTGACAGCAATCAGTAACAAACCGTTCCAGTAGGGGGCGATATTTTAAATGTGTTAAAATGAAACATTAAACAAAAGTTTTTAAATGTTTCCTCTTTCCAGCCTCTGACAAAACCGCAACGATTTCTGGTGCATTAGTCCATTATGAACATAATAAGTCAAATACGAAGTGTTATAAGGGCAGATTAAACCCACAGACTGAGACGGGAAGTAATATGACACAAATTTTGAAAAATATTTGATGAATTTCACAAAGTTTTGCAGTTTCTCAGTACTCTAGATAATTTGCAATAAAGGTCTTACTGGTTATTATCTCAGACGCTGAAGTGTGTGTGTGTGTGTGTGTGTGTGTGTGTGTGTGTGTGTGTGTGTGTGTGTGTGTGTGTTTCAAACAGATTATTTTGATGTACCGTGTCTTGACCACAGAGGTGTGTGGTCATGCAGTTATGAAGAGAGTGAGCGATGATACACGTCACTTCCTGTAAAACTGAAGCAGCCGCTCAGTGTAAATTGAGAACTGCTGAAGCAACGCTCAACCATTTTTTTCAACAAAGACCGACATCGTTTCATGTGGTCAGACTTTGAAAATCTGCAAAGAAGAATAATTGTGGTCAGTATCACAATCTCTCTCTCTCTCTTTCTCTCTCTAAAAAATATACAAGATATAATAAATTTTAATAAATTGTTTATTTTAAACTGTACAGAGTGTTTCCCTTCACAAATTACACCTATTTCTTGATTTCCCTAATTACAAACGACAAAAAATCCCAAAAGGGGAATTAATTTGTGTTGTTACTTCATATCTGGAATACATACCAAGTTATTTTAGTGTGAATAAATTATTTTATTTATTCACTGACTATTTTTTTTATTACATAAGATACAGTTATCAATGCAGAATCATGTTTGTTAAAAAATTAACATATGAATAATAAACTTTCTTTAAATATTGAAATGAGCAAAATCTGAATTCTAATCAAATATACCAATCCAGGCTCATTCTGAATACGTACCCCATATACATTCCTTGAGAACGCCAAATACATCCCAGGAGGTACAATTTTTTTGTTTTTTGTTTTTCGCTGATCCACCAGAGGCCACTGTGTACAGTTTTTGAGATCTCAAATTTCTCCTGCAAGTGCCATTTATGCCTGCTGTTCTTGTGAAAATCCACCAGAGGTCGCTGTTGACTGACTGGTTGACTGAATGAATGACTGACCGATAGACTGACCCACCTTTCATCTTCCGTAAACCCAACCAATAGTGTTTTCAAAAGCACTAATTGACCCCCCCACCCACTTCCCTAAACCCAACAGACAATTTTAAATAGCAATCCAGAAAAAGAAAAGCCCTCGCCTGATTTTTACCACGTTTTTTTGGCTTTTGTTTTTGTCTTACCCGCTTTCTGGAACCGTTCTTAAAACAGAACAGTGTCAAACCGCCCTGTAGCGCTCGTTTTAAAGACGAGATGCAGCCATATGTACTTCTGGCTACATAATTCACGATCTACAGAAATGTATATAGGGCTATGTTTTCAGAATGAGACTATACTGAAATATACTCTTATTAGTCAGCTCTTACTAAAACAACACATCTATGATTAAACATGCTAATCAATACAGAAAAGGGGATCACTATTAATTTTAAACATCAAAAAAATAAAGTACACAAAGTAAACTGGGCAGTGGTTTGATGTTTGTGGTTCAGTGTTTGTCTGTTGAGAAGGATGTTGTTGTGGTTTTGATTTAGAGGGGCTTCAAGGCTTCAAAACAGAAGCAAGAGGTCAGTGCTGTGGTTGGAAAATCATCAAGCAATGCATGCACAAGCAATGCATGCATAAAAGTGCAGACCGAGCTGCAAACAAACATCTCACTGAGGCTTTCTTTTTTAACAACATATGTTTAATTTCATTATTAATTAATTCCATCATTATTGAATGTGTTCATTATAACTGAAAAGGTTAAATGAAGAATCTGAAATAACATTTTTAGTCAATAATTTATTTTGAAAAACAACAACTAATCTATTTTTGTTTTGTAATTTTAATCAGATTTCTAAATAATATATTTTAAATTATGTATTTTTAATATATATATATTTATTTATTTCTAAAGAGTTGTTTATAACAGTATAATAGCCTACACAGGTGAAAGTTAGCTGTGGTCCTCTGAAGTTCACAGCAGCTCTTCTCACTCTGTACTGAGCAGTTTCTCTTTGTCGCTATTCTACAGAAAGTGATGCTGTTAACAACCTTCATTCGTAGTCTACTGATGCATTGTGTGTGCATAATCATGTGACATTGACAAGAACTGACCTTAAAAAAGAAATATATTATTGAGCTGCACAGTTGAGAGAGTAATTATAATTTATATGGAGTGGAACAGTCAGCTTCAGGAAAAACATACATTTTTGTAGGAAAAAAACTGATTGTTTTAATAACTATATGAGCTCCAAGGTTATTGTTATTTTGTTGAATCCATCTGTTCACATTATGTCAACATTTAAAAAAACATTTTTGTTTAATTATAGTTTTTGTAAAACTATATACAGTTTTGTATCTTACATTTTATACAGTTGAACTGGGATGTGCATAATGCAGAACAACAAAAAAGACATTTGCCTTATATTTGAGTTAAAAAATATCACACTAGTGCAAATGCAATGATAAGGCTTAAGCCTAAAATCTATAATTATTTTCTATGCTTTAAATCTCTTGTTTATATAGTCATCCACACCTGTCTTCAATATACATATTCACACACAAACACACTGCATATTTACCTAAAAGCCTAGCTGGTTAAGATCATGGCTTATAAAAACCCCTTACTTTGAGAACTAACAAAAAAATCCCCATGGAATAATGAATGGGGAAAATTCAGAGCAGCTGAAAAAGTGTGTAAGCACTAGTGCAGTCTATAGCAAATGCTGGAAACATGTTCAGTCAACCATTTTAACATGAGCGTCATAAAAGTATCATCAAAGCAAAGGCCAAATTCCCCATGTGGTAAATAAGATTACTCAGATGAGTCAACAACTGATTACTAATTGCATCTCCTGGAGGCTTCCACTTTGCAGCACACAATCTAAAGCAAAATACCCAAATCTGCTGGCTGAACAAGCAGCATAATATTTGTATATGAATGTTTATGACTAATTCTGCTGATTACAGTGTTTTACACCAACTCAAGGCTCATCTCTGGTGATGAAACAGCTTTGTAATTTAAAATAAAAATGCATAAAATTAGGGAAATGGGGCAGGGCTTAATAAGCAGCCCCTCCCACTTTTTAAAAATAGCCAGTAACATTTTGTTATATTACAGGTCAACCAAAAATAACCAGAAGTGCAGAGTGATGTCATAAAATTATCCAGACTGGTCAAAGAACGAGACTGTAAATTTTGAATGCAAATATATTCTGAACGCACATTTCATCACTGTAGTACACTGTTAGTGTATAAATCACATTAATAATAAGTTTCAAAAATAATGAAACTAATCAGTTCTTGTTTGCAGAATTGAAGAAATCTTAAATGTTATTTTTTAGATCTTGTTGGTTCAAGTGTAGTATGATATAAATAAATAAATAAACCCTAATTGGTATAACATGTCTCTTTCCATGGTGCTGAAATCATACTTATGGCACTTTCTCATGTTAGATTTAGATTATATGAATACTTTATGCCCTAATCTGTGACATTTGAAACACATTTAAATATTATTATTTGTTACGCTACATTGTGGGCCTTTTATCTAATGCCACCAGACTAATGCATGAGGTCAAATGGCACAGCGCTGCAGTTAAGCGAGCTACTATCACACTTTAATCAGAAGCGCTTCAGTGGAAACTTTCAACCACAGAAGCTTCTCATTCTCATTGGGTGACTGCGAGTGGCCTGAGCTCATAGTCTAAAAACACAAATGTGTAAAGTGTAATGCTACTTCTACCAGCATTAAATAAAACACACGCACACTATACTGTAACTGTCTTAAACAGCACTTGATAATTATTACTATGTATATTATTATTATTTATATTATTATTATTAGTAGTAGTAGTAGTAGTATTCATTATTTATATTATTATAGCTTATTATTGCCAATTCATTCATTCATTCATTTTCTTTTGGGCTTAGTCCCTTTATTAATCTGGATTCGCCACAGCGGAATTAACCGCCAACTTATCCAGTATATGTTTATGCAGCGGAGCCCTTGCAGCTGCAACCTATCACTGGGAAACATCCATACACACTCATTCACACACATACACTACAGACAATTTTATCTTACCCAAGTAACCTATACCACATGTTTTTGGACTTGTGGAGGAAACCGGAGCACCCAGTGACCCACACGAATATGGGGAGAACATGCAAAGTCCACAGAAATGCCAACTGGCCCAGCCGGGGCTCGAACCAGCAAACTTCTTGCAGTGAGGCGATTGTCCAACCCACTGCGCCACCATGCTGCCCTTATTGTGAATTATTATTAAACATAATACTAACTGACACTAATAATAATCTAATAATAATAATCTAATAATAAGGCTGTTTAGGTTTTTTTTTCTATTAAATACACAATAATATGCACCTATTTTGATTATTATAAATCAAACATAAGATTAAATACAGGATTTAAGTTTAAGATACAAGAATGTGTATATGTTAAAATATTAATTTGTTAAAATGTACATTTAAATGTAATGTGACATGAAAATAAAACAAATTAAAGAACTTTAGGATACTGTATAGTTTAATTTTTATATTCATATGCAGTTTGTTTGACCTAAAACACAGATATTGATAACGTTATTGATAAAAGTGCAGTAATGTTTTGTATTTTTAATAAACGTTAATGGCATTGTACTGCTTGATACTCCTCACTGATATTAGTAAAACATAACAAACAAAAAAAATGTTGGATATGGGGACTTTTTGTTTGTTTGTTTTGTGACAAAATCAACTTCAGTAATTTAAAAGGAATTAGTTACTTAGTACTTAAATTTGTGAGTAAACCTGTTGCCTTACAATTATTAAATAAATTAAAACCATATGTGCATAATTATTAAAATAAGTCACCTTAACATTTCTAAGGGGGAGTTTAATCACTTTTTTAAAGTAACTAACTGCTTTTCTTTAGTGTAACAATTGTCTGATAGTGTAAAACAATCAATACAAGACTGAACCTCATGCAGCTATCACTTAAAAAAGTGGTAAATAATAAATTAAACAGCGATTTCAAACATAAACTGGACAATAACACGACTGGACTGTACATGTATCTGTTTGTTTACGCTGAAGTTCACCTCACCAGACCTCATTCTGCTCTGAACTGCTACTTCCTGTCAGTCCCTACAAGAAGTGATACTTTGTTTGCAACCCCTGCCATTTAATTTGATGAAAGGCTGCTTTAGTTCTAGCATGATCATTTTGGTCTGTGGTGTGGACGACCTGTAATCACTGTGCTTATATATCTCTAAAAAAATCTAATGAGAACAATTAGTTACATGCATGCAGCTTATTTAATGATGATTCAATGACATGATGACTATATGCAATTTGTTTATTATATTATTCAGCCTGTAATGTATGTTAGTTATTTGTATTCACTCTACATTGTGGATTTCTAAATGTTAAATAAACATTATTTAATCATATGCTTTATCTTGCAAATCTATGCTATGAAATGCAACACAGGCCTAGTTTCTATTTCCAGCTCTGACAGCCAAACACATTTCTTAAAAATGAAACTATGACAGAAATGTCTCCATCTATTGGCTGACTTTTATTTCAATTAATTGATTGGTAATATACATATAATAGCAGGAATGCCATCAGATTTTAACAATGGGATGTGTGCAAAAGTGAGATATTAAAATACACTGAACAACAGTAAACTAGCTTATTTGAATCTGAACTTCTTTATTTGTTCTACATGTACACTGTAAAAAGGGACAACATGAAGATATTAAGTTTATTTATTTAGTTTTTACAAATTTAAGTGGATTGCAAATAAAACAATTAAGTTGTCGCCAGAAAAACGTTAATAATTGTGTTGTTTCAGCTCATTTTAGATAAGTAGCTTGAATAAACATCTAATTTCGTTTTTTGAATTAATCATTTTAATAATTTTACAATTTCTTAATGTTTTAGATTTACTATAGTATATAAATAAGGTAAAACTCTTTGCAAACAAATAAAACAAAACAAAGACTATTAAAAAAAAAGTATTTAAAAACTTTAATTTTATTTGTATTATTTAAAAAAATGCAACCAATTTTAGACAACCACCTAGACTTCATTTAAAGGTCATTTATACAGTGTAGATTGCATCCTGCTTTACTAGAGATGGAGCATGTAATGTAAAAGCCACGCCCCCTTCTCATAAATAAAGCTCAATGTTCTCAGTTGAGTCGATTTGACTGGAACATAAACATGAATTTGTCTGGACTACATCCGCTGACGCTCTTTTTAATGGGTAAATACACTTTTACGATATTTATCTTTAGAGCTTGGGACACTGAAACAGAAAGATCATGTTTTCCATATATTTAAATAAAGTATACAGTAATATAAAATAATACGGCTACGTTATGCAATACCTGACGAAAGCATATATTATATTTATGTATTTAATTATACAGCTATCATTATACTTTTCTTAATAATTGAATTTGAAAGTTGCCATGATATTATCAAAAAGTGCAAAATCTGACATCTTCAAAATGCATATTTTAGGATTTTTTTCACCGTTTTTAAAGCAATAGTTCATAAACTTTCATTATATCATCATTTATATTATTCTACATTTTTTAGATGATCATTTAACGACTAATATTTTAAGCCAAATTTGGGGACATTTTTCAATAGTTTTTTGTTTTTAACGACACTAGCTTTGTTCATAATATCTTTTTCTGAGCTATAGCAGCCAAATGACTTTTGCATTTGTTTAGGCATATTAATTTAATGTTGATGTATGTTTTAAAAGGGGTAGTTCACCCAAAAATGACGATTCTGTCATCATTTACTCACCCTTCACTTGTTCAAAACCAGTTTGGGTTTCTTTCTTTTGTTGAACACAAAATAAAATACTGGTACTTGGAATGCTGGTACTTTTGGTACCCATTGGCTTCCATAGTATTTTGTTTCTACAATAGAAGTCAATGGGTGCAAGCAACATTCTTTAAAACATCTTCTTTTGTGTTCAACAGAAGAAAGAAGGTTTAAAACCACATGAGAGAGTATAAATGCGGCAATTTTATTTTGTGAGGGAACTATAAGGGGCAGCGCAATGGCTCAGTGGGTAACGCTGTCACCTCAAAGCAAGAAGGTCACTGGTTCAAGCCTTGGCTGGGTCAGTCAGCATTTCTGTGTGGAGTTTGCATGTTCTCCCCGTGTTTGTGTGGGTTTCCTTCGGGTGCTCCGGTTTCCCCCACAGTCCAAAGACATGCGCTATAATTGAATTGGGTAAGCTAAATTGTCTGTAGTGTATGTGTGTGAATGAGTGTGTATGGATGTTTCCCAGTGCTGGGTTGCAGCTGGAAGGGCATCCGATATGTAAATCATATTCTTGATAAATTGGCGGTTTATTCCTCTGTGGCGACCTCTGATTAATAAAGGGACTAAGCCGAAAAGAGAATGAATGAATAAATATACCTTTAAGCATAATGTGTATTCGTGGTTTCAGTTGTAAATAAATGTGCTTATCGAGAAATGCAGTATAGAAGGGTTAAAAACAAAAGAGAAAAATAAAACAACTCTAATAAACCGATTATACTCCTGCTTTTTTACCACATTTCTTTTGGCATAGTTTTATGTAAATCCATATTCCGTTTGCTTTTCTTTATCATCAAAAAATTCTGTCAGTCAAATGTCTTATCAAATTGTGTAGTATCAGCACCATAGATTAGAGGTTAGTGGATTTACACATAGCACTCTGGTGTTCATGGAGACTCGAGTTCAAGACTCAAGGTCTTTTTCCAATCCTTCCCCTCACTCACTCACTGCTCCCCAAACTTTCCTGTCAATAACCTCCACTGTCCTTTCCTATTTAAAGTGAAAACGACTTTGTGGGGTCCCTTCTGGGCCACTACTACAGTACACAGAAAGAATATACTCTATATCATACAGAATGTATTTACATTATATAACATTGTGTTCAGACGCAGCTAATTTTAAGTCTTAGTCTACATCTTTTACCATTTCTTACATTGTACAAAAATGTCTGTTAATTAAGTTTTGTTTTCCCTTTACTTACGGTTGTGAATTGCATTATGGGAGCTTGATCTCTGCTTTGTTGATTTTTGATGAAAATTCAACTCTACAGTTTAACAAAGGGACTTTTATTGACATTTTAGTTGTTTGAAATAATATAATGTATAAAAAATAATATATAGAGAAATACGTCTTTAAAATAACGGAAAATATCCTGGAAGATTATTACAAGGTTTTTGTAGTGTAAATATAAAAAATATACAACACCAACACAGACAACACTAATATAATAATAATAATAATAATAATAATAATAATAATAATAATAATATACAACACCAACCCAGACAATACTACTACTACTAATAATAATAATAATAAAAACAATAATAATATACAACACCAACCCAGACAATAGATCACTTCAAACCATTAAAAAAGTCACTTTTTAGAAATGTTCAAGGTTAAAAGTTGTTGGAGGACAGATCAAGATTTGATAATGCAATTTAAAAGCATAAATGAATTGGAAAATATAAAAAAAATAAAAACATGAATCACAAAATACAGAAACTATTAGATACTGCTAATTTATAGATCATTTTACAGTGTATAACATGCTGTGCTTTGTTTTTAGGTGTCATCTTTACAAAACATGCCTCTTTCACGGAAACAGTGTACAGCGGGACTAACATTTCTCTTCTGTGTTCAAACATCCTAAAAGAGCCCAGTTATATAGCCTGGTTCAAGCAGACAGATGATTCTCTGCCAGTCTGTATTGTTTCTCAGTATTTTAGCAATAAACCTGGTGACTTCACATATTTGAATGGATTTCAGAAGACTCATATAGAAATGTCAGTGAATGCAACATTTTCTACACTGAGGATTATCAGCGTGGATGTTTTTGACTCTGGAACGTTTTACTGTGGAAGTTTTATCAAAAACCACATGAAGTTTCATGACCAAACACAGTTAGTGGTAGTAAATGGTAACATTTAAATCTTTGTTTGATCTGTTAGCATCTTTAATTTATTACAGTATTATTAATATGCAGTGCTGTTGATTAATTATTTAATAGCATGTTTTTTTTTTCTTCAAAGCAACAAATCAGTCCAAAGAAAATATTACATATATGAATTGTGGTATGTGTCACACAAACACATAAGAAAAAACTCCTTTTTAAATTTTCTTTTTTGCATGCAATAGTAATTTTGTTTGCTTTGTCTTTTCCTTTTTGTTTTTGATTACCTGAATGGTTTTAACAGGAACACCTGAAGAGATGTCCACATCCTGCCTTGTCTTTTACATGCTGACACTGATCTTGAGCGGCTTGATTTTGCTTCCCACTGTTTTTGCTATTGTAGTCTTCATCAGGCTGAAGAAAATGAAGAAGCAGAAAGAAGGCATGTCAACATTCGGAAACCTTTAACTCATGTATTTTATTTTTATGTACAGCTGGTATAACTTATGTTGCATTGATATTACCATATCAGTAAATACTGAGATAATAAACAATATAGTTACCGTCTTGTTTTTTCTTAGATGTCAAGCACAGTAAAAACAAAAAGATGAAGAAACAGCTGCAGCATAAGGTGATATAAATCCCATTTTTTTTAAATAAAAGGAATAAGTCAATTTGTAATGGGTAAAAAACATTATGAGCTACAGGAAACAGGAAATACAGGAAATTCATAACCACTATTCCCTTAGTTTTTATGAGCATCGATGTTTCCATGAGAAACTTTGAATGTTCATGCAATCTTTTCATTTTACAAAAGGCTCTAGATTTTGAAATGCTCCTGTGTACAGATCTAAAATGATTTTCTGTAACTTTGAGATTTTTTAAAAAGTCATTCAAGATAAAACATTTAACTTCCAGGACATTCATTTTATTTGTGCTCATGCTTATAATAAATGTTAAATGATAGGACTGTAAAATAATAAGAAATGGCTGGGCACACAGAGCACATTCTCTTTTCACATTACTAATTGCAGAAAATAGGTGTATATAGGTGAAAGTGAATTACATCCATCACTTTATGTTTCATTTTGTATTGTAATATTTAAGAAATTAAGTGACACACTGCATAATTAATGCTGGAGTCACACTAGAGTTTGAGCTTGTGAAATTCTGCCATAGGGTGCTGCAGAATGGGGCAGAATTAAACAAGATGATTAGACATTTAAAAGAGCAAGCGTTCAGTCCATATTTCTAATTTCTGTCCAGAGAGGTCATATTTTGATTTTTGATTGGTCTCACACAGCCACGTAATGCGATTTCACCAAGCTTGAATTTTGCAATGCAGCGAAGTGCAAAACTTGTCGCACGAGCTGGTGTTTCCGGTTTGTTGCATTCGTTTGTGTATGAATGGAAGTCTATGGGGCGAAAAGTGCAATGTGACCGCAGTTTTAGGGTTGCCATGCATTTAACAACCCAGCTGGGGAAGAAATAAAAGCAACTTCGAAACTTTTATAGAATTTGTAATGCGTTTAAATGTTTATAATGTAAATTCAACTCGTTTTAGTGGAAACATTTTGTCTCTACTGGGAATTTCTGCTGATGGCATGTTAAAATCAATAAATCCCAATGGAATATGCACCAACACACAATTTAATGTTTTTTTTTTTTGATGGTTTGTAATTTTTTTTGCATTAGAACTTCTGTTGTTTGTTTGTTAGTTTTTCAACAGAAATTCTGTCAGACTAAGTATTTGCCTAAATTTAAAGAGCCAAGCAGTATAAAATGTCAAGTTTGTTAGACAACTGGTTTAGGAAGCAGAAGATGCAGTGAATAATTGGAATAATTTCTGTGTTTTTGTTTGTTGATTGCTTAAAATGTTTGTATTTTTGTATTGCCAGGAGCAAGACGAAGACCTGAACTATGCAGCTCTAAACTTAGACAAGAAGAGCAGAAGACCAGTAAGAAGCATGAGGACAGTGGAGCCAAATGTTGTTTATGCTGCCACTCGGTGATCAAACGATCACAAAACACAAGTGAAACTCTGTCTGTGCTAAACCACGTGTTTATTACAGTAGCTGCAGCTAACTGGTGTCTAGACTCACTTAATCTCTCCGTTCAAAAAAAAAAAAAAAAATAGCATCAGCCTTATGAGTTTGCCATAAGATGAAAACACATTCAGTATTGCATTTCATTTTCTAACTATTTTATGTTATATTACCATTCTGCTAACTTTTTTGAATAAATTTATTTAAATAAAATTTAATTAATTCCTGTTTTTCTGGGTTTATATATATATATATATATATATATATATATATATATATATATATATTACAATTCAAAATTAATTGGATATGTAAATATTTTAACTATCATTTAACCATAATAATATTAAAATCAATGTTCACAGAACTTTTTCTATCTTTTTAATTCTGTCTTTATTTTTAAAAGGCAATTCAAGTTGTATCATACATGCATACAAAATTACTTGAAAAACATTAAAACATGATTTCTTTTTGTCATTAAGAAAAACTAAATTACAAAAAAAAAAACAATGCTGATCTCCTTTGTTCTATATTATGTAAATACAAAGAAAAAAACTAATATTTTTCATCAGTAATTATATGTAAAAAAATTAAAGCCCAGTCACTCATCCAGTAAAAAAAAACCTGACAATGAAACAGAAAATAAATTCAGATGTTGCAACACTTTAAGAACCCTCCACATTCATTCATGCAAATTCCTGACAGTTCACCTTTAAATAAGGTAACTGAGTATTGAATGGAATTGAATTGAATATTGCCTATATACCATAAAGCCCAGTTCATTCTACAATACATCACTTGTACAAGCTCAAATCTCAAACTAAAGGACACCTTTTAGATTCAACTTTATTGTCATTACACATGTACAAGTACAAGGAAACGAAATGCAGTTTAGGTCTAACCAGGAGTGCAATAGCAGCAAGTGCAGGATACAGGTATAAGTTATAAAGTGCAGTTATAGAAAAACTATGGTGATATTTACAAATGGATGTACTATCAACATTATATAGAGGTTGTGTTAGCTATGAACAGAGATTTACAATAGATGGATACATGTACAGGTTGCTATTAAAAATCAGAAGTGTGCAGACAGATAAACATAATTACAAATGTATATGTACAGTGGGTGTGTACAGTTCAAATAAGTGAATGAATCAGTGCAATGAATATGTGCAAATTTTAAATGTGCAAATGTTAAGTAGTGCAGTGATTATGAGGAGTCTGAGTTATGAGGAGAGGAGAGTGGGGTGTATTAGGGGGGCAAAAAGTCAGCGGGGAGCAGAGTTCAAAAGGGAGACAGCTCTGGGGAAGAAGCTGTTCTTTAGTCTGCTGGTTTTTGTCCGGGGGAGCCTGAAGCGCCTGCCAGAAGGCAGGAGAGAAAACAGTCTGTGAGCAGGGTGAGAGGGATCTTTAAGAATACTGCGTGCTCGGCGCAGACAGTGTTTCCTCTGGATGTCCTCTATGGCTGGCAGTGTGGTCCCTGTGATGCGTTGGGCAGTTTTCACCACCCGCTGCAGTGCCTTACGCTCCACAACAGAGCAGCTTCCATACCAGACTGTGACACAGTTCGTCAGGATGCTTTCTATTGTACAGCGGTAGAAGTTCACCAAGACGGCTGATGACAGCTGGTTCTTCTTAAGTTGCCTTGAGAAAAATAGGCACTGGTGAGCCTTCTTGACCAGGCTGGAGGTGTTGGTGGTCCAGGAAAGGTCCTTGGAGATGTGGGTCCCCAGGAACTTAAAGGATGAGACAGGCTCGACGGCCAGCCCATTGATGTAGATGGGATCATGTTAGCCTGTTCGTCCCTTCCTGAAGTCCACAATGAGCTCCTTGGTCTTGTCGGTGTTAAGGAGCAGATTATTGTCTGTGCACCACGTGGCCAGATGCTGTATCTCCTCCCTGTAGGCAGTCTCATCATTGTTGCTGATTAGACCAATCACTGTGGTGTCATCTGCAAATTTGATGATGGCGTTGGATCTGTTCACAGGCCTACAGTCGATGGTGAAAAGGGAGTAGAGGAA
>CAIGQZ010001108.1:1758292-1773879 GCA_903798205.1 Danio tinwini
GATGTTGAATGTATGTACAGATATGTTGTAAATATACAGGTTATAAGTGTATACTGGTTTAAGTGTTTAAACCAGTAAACTCTGTAATGTCCAGCACAGATGTGACTGCTGACCGAACACTGCAGGGTCACTGAATCTCCTGGATGAAGTCTGTCAGACAGAGGCTGCTAATTCTGTCTATTTCTGAAACGAATGCAACATTCTGTAAATACATAAATATGCAATAGATGTGAAAATCATCATGACCATTTGTTTTTATTGCAAACAATGTCTTTTTTTACCAAAAGGTAAATAATATCTGGGGTCTCATATACAGTATAAACATGGCATATGTACTGTACAAAATGTGGGTGGAAACATGCACACGCCACTTCACATGCAATGGTTATGATTTATACAAAACAAACTTGACAGGAGAATGTGTGCAGCTTGAAGTAAACTCAAGAAAACATATTTAACTTAAATACTGACTTATTTAAACCACTATAAATCATTGTATTAACCATTATGGTATAAATTATAAATCTATTAAAATTTGTTCTGGCGTATGTTCACTCTTAGTAAGGTTCCTACACAAAGTTTTTTACAGTTCATGAGATCCAAGAAGCTGACTTGTGTACTGAATTTGTAAATGTCTCCGATATGAGTTTTTGGTCACTTTTTGGGTTTTTAGAAATAGAGGGAATAAAAGGAGAGTCAACAGTGACTCTGTCTTTTTTGCTTTGGCTCTCTTGGTTTCTGTCTTTCTCTTTGTCTCCCTTGATCTTTGCCTTTCTATCAGGTAACTACACATTAAAGCTGGGTACAATTAATATTATACAGGTTTTATCATGTAATGCTCTATCACCTCATACATTTATTTCGTAAATAACTGTTATTAAACAATTTCATGTTTAAGTATTCTGTGAATTAATTTTAATTACATGTTAATGGAGTTAAACTGCTCCATTTTGCAATACAATATAGTCACACTATAGAAACAATCTCCCTCTATATTTAGTTATTTTTAATTGCACTTATTTTCAATGTTGGATTACAGAAGGTGACTGAAAAAAAGTACAGTTTTGGGGTTTTTTAGGGGATTCAAACCGTGACTCTGTCTCTTTTGCTTTGGCTCACTTGCTTTCTGTCTTTCTTTCTTTGTTTCTCTCTCCTCCATCTTAATCAGGTACATTAAAGCTGGGTACACTTAATATTATTTATTTTGTGACCAATTCAATAATCATAGCAAAATATTGTTATTAAATCACTTCATTGTCAACTATTCTGTGAATTACTGCTCCATATTGCAATAGTCACACAATAGCAACACAATTTTGATTTTCTAATTTGCACTTTTTTCCATCGTTAGTAAGATTAAGATTGCAGATGGTGTTGAAATGTACAATTTTTACACCATCATGCTGAAAACATTTCTTGAAACATTCAGTAATACTACTTAAACAGGTTTATAAGGTCATTAACTCACCTTTGGGCAGCAGAATCGTTCCTTTGCCAAACATTAACATGTTCAAGAAATCTTTAATACAATAGTAAGTTGCAAAATCATCTTTCTCCAAGTAATTGATAGTTAAATTATAAGAGCCTCTTGCAGTTGTGACGAAGAATCAATTAGTCTCCTCAAAGGCTTTTTGATATGTAACTCTTCCTGAGTTGAAATCTGAATGTGCTATAAGAAGTGGTTTCTTGCCAGCTGAATGTTTAGTCCATAGTCATCAGAGTGAAAACAGGGTAAAGTCACACTACTTCCAAGTTCAGCAACTACCAGTGGCTGCTAGTGAATAAAATCCTCTTCACAGGTCCCATCTAAAACAACAAAAGCAATCAAATAAACAAGAAGAAACCAAAAAAGTAAAACATAAAGATCACTAAAAATTATGACTGGTCAAACAATATTGTAATAAAACAACAATTATTACAATATGTTTTTTCTTGGACAAAACAAAACTGAAAGCATAGAAAGCATTTGTATTTTTTGGTTTCTACAAGTTTTGCTCAGCTAAAAAAATCTGCCTTTAAACTTGAAACAGATTTGACATTACAATAATCCTTAATATTGACTGATATAAATTGTATTGTGGTCTTCTTGTCATTATCACCCAACAGTTTAAACTTACATGCAAATGTGAGGAGAAAGAAGGTAAAACAACCTTGTAAGCTCATTTTGCAGCACCTGAGAAAAGAGAGATAAACATGTCAAGAAACTTGGAACATTAAATCAATAAAATATTCAGTACTTCACTACATATATTAATCTGACAAAAATCTTGAATTTAAAAATGGTCTACTTACAGTAAAACCTCAGGAGAAAGATATTCTTCAAATAAGAAAACAAGAAACTTAATATTATAGCCCTCTAATATTGATTGAGACACACAGATCATGTCCAGTATATTCAGTTCAGACCACAACCATAAAATACAAGACAAACAAAACTAACATGCATCGAATTAGTATGTCAAATTTCAGACTGCTTCCTTTTCAATGTGGTCAAAGATCAGACACAGTAATGTAAAAAAAAGAATAAAAAAAAAGGGCAGAGCCAATTTCCTTTTGAATAATCTCTCTTTGCAGATGATAAAATGAACAGATACCATGAGAAATGCAAAAATATTGCATCATGTGCCAATTAGATTAATGTGTAAGTTTTTGCATTACTTTGCGATTGCACTTTAAAGCTGACAACAATGTTTTTAAACAATATTTTAAGCAGGCAAGAGGTAAACTCGAAGTGTGTGTAAAGGTGTGAAAGGTTCAACATGACAAAAACTCAAAATGCACTACAAAAGACACTTCTGATAGGCCAGTAGTCTAAAAATAAACAGATATTATATGGGATGATTAAAAGGCCTCAGCTGATATTGAGAGGCTGTATCTGCATGCAAAGACACTTAAAAAAAAAGTAACTTTGTGGATGTTGTTTATGCTCATATACATGCCAAGTGAAATCATAATCGAGAACCACTTTAAACACCTCCATCAAAGATAAAGGGCACCTATGGTGAAAAATCTACTTTTCAAGCTGTTTGGACAGACATATGTGTAGGTATAGTGTATAGACGGTCATATTGGGGTGATATAAACACACTCAGTCCTTTTTTTTTTTTCAATTTAACAACATAAAAACGGTGGACCAATTGGAGCTGTTTTGAGATCGACCGCAACTTGACGTAGGAGTGCGGTCCCCCCGCGCACCAATATTGATTGACAGGTGGCCATTACTATCTCCTCAGTATGTTGTTTCACGTCCACCATTTTCAGCGTGAGTCAAAGCGACGTCACCAAAGAAACACCCTTGCTCTATTTTTAGATGTAAGGCTCATTGGGCTCAACATTCACCACGTTATTGCTCTCCTTGCCGCCAGTGTTTGTAAGTTTTGGTGGGTTTGCATACATGTGTACTTTTCATTGTGTCTTCCTTAAACTTCAGCGGTTTGCATTTCCCGCGGTCACAGAAGCTCCCTGTCATCTTAACTAGGTGCAGCTGGAAAGTGCGAGCGCGCTACCTCACGTTCTCGTCCCTCCATTGGAAATAACGAACTAACGACGCGCAGCGCCATGCATTTCGCGTTGTCGAGAGTGAAAGTGACGACCGTAGGGTTTGCTCACTATTCTGCCACCTAGGTCGCCTCTATGGATGCGCTGGCCCTGCTCAGGACACTGTTCATATTTCTGCCGCGCCACAGAGCGTTATCTGAATAGTTTCATTTTAAATAACATGCGAATGTGCGCGTCTGGTGTGCCGCGTCATGGCTCTGAGCGGTGTGTCCGGTGCATCAAGCAGGTCAACCAGAAGTGCCGCTCAGCGACACGCAGCGGCATGCTTTTTTGAATTTTAAACATAAGTTTCTAACAGGTGACACACCGACGCTGCAAGTGTGCGATACTTTCAACTGTCATGTGCGCGCCGTGTCGCGGTGCATCCGGTGTGTGATGCCCTTTAGTCAAAGTTAATTCAGTGTGCTTTATTAGTCTCGGTGTAGGCTACAAGCTCGAAGCTTTAAACTAGCACACAGTTGGCTGTAAAACTATACAAAGACACAAATGATTTGTACTCTCTGCTTGGTCTGTGTCTGAGTCGTACAAGTACAGCTGGTTGTACCTGGTTGGTACACTCATGTTGCTTCTCTCTTGTCTGCCTGTCTATTACACAAAGCGGGGAAGCTCTTGGCTCCGCCCCCTTGTTAACTTGGGCGGGAAGTCGAAACTAATTTTCATGTGAAGCAACACGCCCCTAAAACAGCAAACTGTGTACACGCCCCCAAAATGGCACTTTTTAACACATCATAATAAAAAAAAATCTGAATTGTGTTTTGAACTGAACCTAAACTGGCACACTCAGAAGAACCATAATATTAATATTACATCTTAAAAAAAGGGTAAAATAGGTGCCCTTTAAGTTATTTTTCATGTAGGAGCAGGCTGTTATGAAGCAGACGGACAGACTGGGTGAGATAAAGATGTAATCGTTTATTAAGACAATGTAGAACACAAACAGGTGAGCAGACAAGGAGGATGAATGAGCTCCATGGTTGACTGTCCTTTTTCTTGGCAGAATGGAGGAGACACAACGGGGAAGACGGCTAGCACACACCACTGACTGGATACACGGGAGACAGGAACAACTAGGGGTAAACAGAGACACGGTAAGTACAAGGATGCTATTTCGTGAGTGTTAGCCAGGAGAGTGAACACTCAGAATCTGCTTCATATAAACGAGCCCGGACACTGAGTGAAGTGAGGTGTGTGCTTATATAGTGAGCCAGGGGATTGGATGCAGCTGTGCATGATTAAAACTCAGGTGATGGTGCTCGCTGTGATTGAGTGCAGGAAGAGCCTGGCCAATCCTTGACATTACCCCTCTCCCCAGGGCCTGCTCCTGAGGGCCTAAGACTCCGTCGCCATGGTGGTCTGCCTCTTCCACGAGGTGCCGGGAACTCTGGGTGATTGGTGTGGAACTCTTCCATTAGTGAGGGATCTAAGATGTCGGATCTGGAAACCCACGATCTCTCCTCTGGTCCATATCCCTCCCAGTCCACAAGGTATTCTAACCGACCCCCACGACGCCGGGACCGCAGAATGTCCTTGACGGAATAGATGGAGCCTTCTTCAAGGAACAGTGGGGGAGGGGGTTCCTCTTCGTGACCAGGCTCTGTGGAGGGAATCAGAGGGTCGTGATAGGGTTTTAGGAGTGAGATGTGAAACGTGGGGTGGATTCTGTACTGTGGAGGGAGTTGTAGTTTGTAGGTGACGGGGTTGACCTGTTCCAAGATGGTGAAGGGACCAACAAACCGGGGACTGAGCTTCCTGGAGGGCAGTCATAGGTGGATGTCTCTTGTGGAGAGCCAAACCTTCTGCCCTGGATGGTAGGTGGGACCAGCAATCCTTCTTCTGTCCGACACCTCCTTAGCTCTGCGGACTGCCCTCTGAAGATGGTGATGAGCCTCGTCCCAGACTCTCTCGCTCTCCTGAAACCAGTGATCTACTGCGGGGACATCAGATGGTTCGCCATCCCAGGGAAAGAGTGGAGGTTGGAACCCTAGGATACACTGGAATGGCGTGAGTCCGGTGGTGGATAAACTGTGGGGCTCGATCCGAGATGATGTCTTCGGGTAGACCAAAACATAGGAAGACGTTATTGAACAGATTTTCTGCTGTCTCTAGGGCTGTGGGGAGTCCCTTCAATGGAATCAGACGACAGAATTTAGAGAACCGGTCTACTATTACCAAAATACAGGTATTACCGTCTGATGCAGGAAGATCCGTCGTTAAGTCCACTCCTAGGTGTGACCAGGGACGATTCGGGATAGGCAAGGGATGGAGTTTGCCGGTCGGTAGATGTTGAGGGCTCTTGGACATGGCAAATTCTTGACATCCTTGGACATACCTTCTCACATCCCTTGCCATGTTCGGCCACCAATAGCGTTGGGATAGCAGCGAGAGGGTGTTGTTGGTCCCGGGATGCCCAGTGCCCAGGGAGGAGTGGATAGAGTGAATCGTATCTACCCGTTGTTCAGCAGGAACGAACTGCCGATGTGGTGGGCAACCCAGCGGAGGTTCTGGAGTGACGACGGCTGGAGGGGCAGACCACTCAATGGGACAAATGGTGATATGGTCAGGGAGAATCCTAGCTGGACTTTCAACTGTTTCCGGATGATCATGTATTCGGGATAATGCATCTGTTCGGATATTTTTTGACCCAGGGCGGTAGATAATAGAAAACTAAAACCTGGAGAAGAACAGTGACCACCGGGCCTGACGAGGACAGAGTCGTTTGGCATCTTTGAGATATTGTAAATTCTTGTGGTCTGTAATGACTTGAAAGGGGTGTTTTGCGCCCTCCAATCAATGTCACCACTCCTCAAGGGCGAGCTTGATGGCGAGAAGCTCCCGGTTGCCGATGTCGTAGTTCTGCTCCGCCGGGTTAAGCTTCCGGGAGAAACAGGCGCATGGATGGAGTAATTTAGGCGTCCCGTGGTGTTGTGATAGAATAGCTCCTACTCCTGTGGTGGATGCATTTACTTCAAGGATGAAAGGAAGGTCTGGGTCCGGGTGAGTCAGGAGTGGGGCTTGGGTAAACGCCTCCTTGAGGTTTTGGAAGGCTGCGGCCGCTTCGGAAGACCAGACTAGTTTTTTGGGTTTGTTTTTCAGGAGGTTAGTGAGTGAAGTGGTGACAAGGCTGTAGTTCCAGATGAAGCGCCGATAGAAATTTGCAAATCCAAGGAATCTTTGTAATTCTTTTATGGTTGTGGGTTCTGGCCAGGACACAACAGACTTGATCTTCCCCTCGTCCATACGAACACCTGTTTGCTCGATGATGTATCCTAGAAACTGGACAGACTTTTCATGGAAGGAGCATTTCTCAGCTTTCAGATACAATTGATGTTTTCTTAGTGTTTGTAGGACCTCCGCAACATGGTGGCGATGTTCTGCCTCACTCCGGGAGTAGATGAGGATATCATCTATATAAACAATGACAAAGCGATGCAGGAACTCCCGGAGGACTTTGTGAATAAAGTTCTGGAATACAGAGGGGGCGTTAACCAGACCATAGGGCATAACCAAGTACTCATAGTGGCCAGTAGGGGTCACAAACGCGGTTTTCCACTCATCATTCGCAAGTATTCTCACCAGGTTGTATGCGCTGCGGAGGTCCAACTTAGTAAAGATCGTGGCGGATCGTAATTGCTCCAGGGCTGCAGGGACGAGAGGAAGAGGATATCGGAACTTGATGGTACTTTGGTTCAGGACTCTATAGTCTATACATGGTCGCAGCCCTTCATCTTTCTTGGCAACAAAGAAGAAACTGGATGCTCCGGGGTGATGTGGAAGGACGAATATACCCCTGAATCAGAGCCTCTTGAATATACTCCTCCATGGCCTTAGTCTCCGGAAGCGATAACGGATAGATTCTCCCTTTGGGCAACGGAGCATCTAGAACTAGGTCGATGGCGCAGTCCCATGGCCGATGTGGAGGTAGCTGGGAAGCTCTCTTGGGGCAAAAAACGTCCTTGAAAGAGGAGTAAATTTTAGGAATATGAACAGATAGTTTCTTGACTGGACTTTCGATGGAAGTGACACAGACAGATAAGGGTTTGCGAGGCTGAAGAGGAAGATCGGAAAACATTCTGGTGTGCATCCTTCACCCTTCGCCCTAAGATGATGTCCATGGTGGCTCCCTCCAGAACCAAGAATTGAATTTTCTCCGTATGTAGCAGTCCTACTTGGAGTTGAATAGGTTCACATCTGCGATGGATACGGGCCTGAAAATGAATATTCCGGGTTATGGGTTGGATCTGGTAGATGTGCGTAGAGGCTTCGGTGCTGAGCTGACCGGGAGTCAATAAGTGCGGTGGCTGTAACAGAGACAGAGTGAGTAGTTAACAGAACATTTGTAGTGAGCGGATGCATTTTTTCTATATCTGAACTGAATACACTCACCGAGGAACGTATGGGACGGAGTGGACAGTCCAGACTGACATGTCCACTAGCACCGCAGTACATGCACAGACCCCGGGTCAGCCTCCTCTGTCGCTCGGCGGTTGTAAGTCTACTCGACTCAATGATCATGGGTTCTGGTTCTGGAGGGGTTACTGACTCAGACGGACGGGGGAGTGCATGTAAGATTGGCTCAGGGTCACGTTGGTAGCTTTTCAGACGCTCAGAACATCGGAGAGAAAGTTGAATGAATTTTTCTAAGCCCATAGTGTCATCCAGTGCCGCGAGCTGTACCCTGAGCTTGGGTTCCAAGCCGAGCCGGAACGTGGTGAGGAGAGATCGCTCATTGCAGCCAGAGTACGAAAGCATAAGGCATAATCCAGTGTGGACATCGTACCTTGTTTCAGATGGTATAGTTGTTCTCCAGCCACTACTTCCCCATCTGAACGACCAAATACCTCCTTAAAGTACGTCGTGAATGCTTGGAGGGAAGTCGTTACCGGCCCGGCTTGCTGCCAAATGGTTTCGGCCCACCAGAGAGCAGGTCCAGGTAGAAGGGAGATGATATAAGCGATCTTGGAGCGATCTGTGGGGTATAAAGCAGGTTGCATGGTGAATACTAGAGAACATTGTAAAAGAAATCCATTGCACTCCTCCGCCCCGCCTGAGTAGGGCGCTGGTCGAGCCATGGGACTGGAAGAGGTGGTGGACGGCGAAGAAAACAATGCGGAAGTGCTCGGGACTGGCGGTGCTTCGGGAAGTGGCGCTGATGGTAGTAGGATCCTCTTCAAAGTGTCCACCAGCTCTTGACAGTGATCGGGAGTGCTCATGTTGTCAACGGTTATGGTCCGGGCTTCTGTTATGAAGCAGACGGACAGACTGGGTGAGATAAAGATGTAACAGTTTATTAAGACAACGTAGAACACAAACAGGTAACCAGACTGGGAGGATGAATGAGCTGGATGGTTGACTGTCCCTTTTTCTTGGCAGAATGGAGGAGACACAACGGGGAAGACGGCTAGCACACACCACTGACTGGATACACAGGAGACAGGAACAACTAGGGGTAAATAGAGACACAGTAAGTACAAGGATGCTATTTCGTGAGTGTTAGCCAGGAGAGTGAACACTCAGAGTCCGCTTCGTATAAACGAGCCCGGACACTGAGTGAAGTGAGGTGTGTGCTTATATAGTGAGCCAGGGGATTGGATGCAGCTGTGCGTGATTAAAACTCAGGTGATGGTGCTCGCTGTGATTGAGTGCAGGAAGAGCCTGGCCAATCCTTGACACAGGCATACAAAAATGCTTTCTTTACCTAGAGTTTGTCTTGTTTCTAGTCCAAATATCTAAATGAAGAAGCATTTTCTACGCAAGCAAAATTTTGTCCTGTTTTTAAGACATAACATGTCAAAATGAAGTGAGTTTTTACATAAAACAAGCAAAATAATCTTTATTCAAAGGGAAAAAAATGATTGTTTTACTTACCCTATTGGCAGATTAGTTTACTTATTTCATTTAATTTTGACCTAATATTTCTGAAAACAAAACTATATTTTCTGCTCGACTAAAAATGTTTCCGGATTTAAAAATTGTTTAGATAATTGGACTAGAAACATGACAAAAACTCCAAGTAATGAAAACATTTCATGTTTTGCAGTGTATTATTGTACTTAAAAGGGTCAAGACGTCTGGTAATAGTATACAGTAATATTAAAGCAGAGTTTAATACCTTGAGCACACATTGTTAAGAAGACGCCAGCTTTAGCAAATATTCTAAAGTTCTTGCAGTGGCTGACATTTTCTTCACCAATGTATATGTGGAGAATGTAGATTATGTGTGAGGGCACTAACAGTAGGAATGAAACAGAAATAACATTACTATGTGTGCTGTGTTATGATGCTAGTTATCGTGCATCAGCTAACAATCAAAAGAAAAAAAGACTGATATAGAAAATAATAGACAGTTCCAGGCAGCATTTTTATTTATATTTATGTTATTTCTGCTGATATTTAGAGATGAACAATATATACAAATAACTGAAATTACAATTATACAAAGCTACATAAAGAACTTGTTAATTACAGTTTTTCTCAGTCGCTTTGGTGCATTTCTCACAGCACTATTTACATTTGCACAACAGTTAATGCATTTCTCAAAACAATTAGTACAAACTGCAAAACCTAGTGAATAACCTGCAAAAGTGTGTCACTTGCTCAAAATGGAGAGCTCATTCCTCAAAAGCAAGTATTCATGTCAATGAAAGTGTCAGTGTCTTCAAAATGAAAAGTCCTGCCACAATTGTTTATGAACAAGACAGTCAAATGCTTTGTCATGTTTTCATTATGACACTTTACTCTGTACATTTTTCCAATGCAAAAAAAAAATCTGATTTTGGTGACACTTCCTGAAAATGCTCAAGACAGCACTATATACTATTTGCACAGCGATTTGAAAACTACAGTAAAGTCAGACATCACTGCATTAAGTGAGGTATCTGAGTACAAGACACTGAATATGCATGTTTCACATTTTTATTGCATTTGCTCTTTACAATTCTAATTTATTCACAGCATTGTGCAAAAGAATAAATACACCCTTTTATACAACAAACATAAACTTCCTTTGGGTAGAGCTGTGCACAACTGTAAACAATATTGCAGTACATATTGGAGCTGAACCTACAACATACATACATAGGTCTGTAAATCATTCATGAAATTGTTCAATTTAAAAGACTTTAAAAAAAAAAAAGATTTAAAGTTTTTAAGTAAAATTAGCTTGACAGATTTTGACAACTAGTTCAACATGTTTGTATGTAATGACTCAAGTAATGAAATGAGGACTATTAGTTTTATATGTAATGACTATTCAGCATCCACAAGTTTAGTTCATTTTGACTAACATGACAAAAGCTAATGATAATGTTACAAACAGCAGAGAGTTGTATGAAAGCAGTTGATGCATGTCCAAAAGCATTTGCAATTTGTTGTAAGGAATGAGAAACTGCTACTATGATGTGCACAAATGACGAATTGTTTTGAGAAATGCATTAACTGTTGTGCAAATGTAAATAGTGTTGTGAGAAAAGCACCAAAGCCACTGAGAAAAACTGTAACTTGAACAACAACAAAGACTGTGAAAGAAAAACAGCAATATTTTTTTTTATAATTAGTTATTCTCTCAGCTAATGTATTGTGGTCTCTGAATAAATAGTTTCTTGGATGGGTTTCATTGAAGACCTTTTCGAGGTGGTGGGCTTTTTTTTGGAAAAGTGCAGAGCAGCGTAATTTAAGTCATCTGTTTCAATCTGCAGAGGAAAAAAATATAAAAGTGATCAAACTACGCCACTGAATAAAATTATTGAGTGGATTTTCACAGTCTCAGTGTGCTATACAGAGATTAAATACATTTCAAAATATATTCAAGTGGAAAGTTTTTTTTTATTTGTAATAATATTCCACAACATTACAATTTGAATACTGATGAATTTAATAAATAAAAAATAAATAAATACATATGGGAGAAAAATGTATACAGTTGAAGTCTGAATTATTTAATATTAAATAATTACTTAATAAAGTTTCACAGTATGTCTGATAATATGTTTTCTTTTGGGGAAAGTCTTATTTGTTTTATTTCAGCTAGAATAAAAGCAGTTTTTAAATTTTTAAAATAATTTTAAGATCAAAATTATTAGCCCTTTTAAGCTAATTTTATTTTCGATAGTCTACAAAACATTGAAAAAAAAAACATTGTTATACAATAAATTCTTTATGTTGTCAATATACAGGCAATATAGGAACATGCCTATAAAACATTATTTTTCATTTGCTAGAATTTTAAGGAATGATTTATTACCTAATTAATGATTATTATTAGAATGAATATTACCTGATTTATCTGGCTTCTGAGCTGTCCTGTAGTTTCTGTGGAACATACAGTAATGAGATAAACTTACAGATCACTGTCCTGAATGTCACAGTAGAATACCGTATATACATATACATTGGTGTGAAAAAGTGTTCGCCCTTTTACTTTTTTGCATGATGGTCTAACTTTAATGTTTCTGATTATGAAACAAATTTAAATATTTATTTGAATGTCTGGCCATCTGTTAGTGACCTCATGTTCTGCAGCAGGACAATGAAAGCACACCAACAAGTCCACTTTTGAATGGCTGAAGAAAAAGCGAATGAAGATTTTGGAGTGGCCTAGACAATGTTCTGACCTAAATCCAAATGAGATGATGTGGTTAAACCTTAAAAGGGCGATTAATGCTCGAAAACCCTCCAATGTGGCTAAATTACAACAATTCTGCAAAGAATAGTAGGCCAAAATTCATCCACAGTGCTGTAACAGGCTTATTGCACAATATTGAAAATACTTGACAGGTGGACCAACCTGTTTTTAGGTTTAGGGGGCAAACATTTTTTTTACACAGGGCTTTGTAGTTTTGTATTTTGTTTTTCACCTTAAAAATAAACACCTTAATTTCAAAACTGCATCATGTGTTTACTTGTATTATCTTGAACTAATATTTCAGTTTGTTTGATGATCTGAAAAGTATGACAAACATGCAAAAAAATAAATAAATCAGTAAGGGGCAAACACTTTTTCACACCACTGTCTGTCTGTCTATCTATCTCATATTTCATATATTTTTTTAATTTCATATAATTCACCTTTTTTGCGATTCTTTTGAATTACCAGAACTATGTTCACAACAATGGATATTACACTTATTATAAGCAGGGTAAAAACAACTGGATTCCAAAAGGATGAAGCTGAAACAGACGTGCTGATATTTCTGTCAGTTTCTGAAAGACATGCAACATTCTGTAAATACAATAATATGCAATACATGTTGAAAATCCTTATTTTTTTATGGGAAAAACTGTTTTTTTTGGACGCATATCTACTTTATCTAAAACAAACTTGACCAAAAAATGTGCGCTGCTGTAAGTAAACTCTAAGAAAACATTTAACTTAAAAACTTTAAAGCAACCTTGCCACAATCAATAATAAACTAAAATTATTTTGCCATTTGTTTACTTTTACGAACGTTCCTTTGCAAAGTGTTATACAGTAAATGAAACCCAAGGCCGGCTGACGTGTGTATTTGTGAATGTTTCTGACTTGGGTTTTTGGTCTTTTTTTTTTTTTGGTAATGGAAGGGATTAAAGGGGGATTTAAACTGTGATTCGTTGTTGTTGTTGTTTTGGCTCTCTTGCTTTCTGTCTTTTTCTTTGTCTCTCTCTCTCTCTCTCTGGTAACGTTTGTTGCCTTCTGAGTTTTTACTGAACATGCATGGAATTTTAGAGCTATATTCCAACATGTTAAATATTAGTTGGGTACAATTAATGGTTTATATGTTTAATCATTTTATATGATTTATCATCTCATACATTTATTTCATAATCATTGTTAAATTAAATTAAATCATTCCATGTTCAAGTATTGTGTGAATTAGTTTTGATTTAATATTAATGGAGTTAAAATTTTGCAATACAATATATAACACAACAATCTCCCACATATTTAGTTATTGTAACAGCATGTATTTTCAGTGTTGGTGTAAGATTACAGAAGGTGGCTGAAATATAAATGTAGTTTTGTGGTTTTTGGTAATGGAAGGGATAAAAAGGGGATTCAAACTGTGACTCTGATTGTTTTGCTTTAACTTTGCTTTCTGTCTTTCTTTCTTTGTTACTCTCTCCTCCATCTTTATCGGGTACAGGATATTGGTTTGTGCATTTCGGACAGTTTTATCAGCAATCTACGACTCATCCCAGAGATCGCCAGGACACCCGAGGCTGAGCGCTCTGTCCGGCCGGGGCAGAAGTGCTCGGAGACGGCGACGCGAACGTAAACAAAGGCGGGGGAAGCGCGGCGGGCTAAGAGCTAAGCTAAAGCTAACACCACACCGGCTCGCTTTACCCAGCATCTTCCTCGCCAATGTACGGTCCCTGGTGAACAAAATGGATGAGATTAGACTGCGCATCAACCACAGCAAAAGATTATGGAACTGTAATGTCATGATTTTCACAGAAACATGGCTAAACAGCGGGATACCAGACAACGCTGTATCTTTAACTGAGCATCAGACATTCCGAGCAGACAGAGCGGCGGATGACTCCGGTAAGACCCGAGGCGGAGGATTATGCATTTATATTAACAAAGCGTGGTGCACAAACTCTGTCATCGTTGGGAGACATTGCTCTGTTAACCTGGAATTTCTGATGGTCAAATGCAGACCGTTTTATCTGCCACGGGAGTTCACCTCCACCTTTATAATCGCTGCTTACATTCCACCCGATGCTGATGCAAAGCTTGCGATGAATGAACTTCATGCAGCCATCAGCAAACAACAGACTGCTCACCCGGAGGCTGCTTTTATTGTTGCGGGGGATTTTAATCACTCAAACTTAAAGACAGTGCTCCCCAAATTCCATCAAAACATTTTCTGTCACACACGGGGAAACAAGACTTTGGACCAGGTATACACAAACATGGCTGAAGCCTATGCTGTTACCCCCCTCCCCCACCTGGGTCAATCAGATCACCTTTCTTTGTTCCTCACCCCCCGATACTCACCCCTCATCAACCGTGTGAAGCCATCAGTGAGGACCATCAAAGTGTGGCCAGCGGGGGTAGACTCCACACTCCAGGACAGGTTTCAACACACAGACTGGAGTATGTTTGCTTCCCAGGCCACATGTGGCTCTCACACAGACATTAACAGCTACACTTCCTCTGTTCTGGAATACATCAACACCACCATTGACAGTGTAACAACTCAGAAACAGATCACCACATACCCAAATCAAAAGCCATGGATGAACAAGGAGGTGCGCCTCCTGCTGAAGGCACGCAACACTGCCTTCAGATCAGGGGATGCACAGGCCTACAGCACTTCCAGGGCTAATCTGAAGAGGGGCATCAAAAAGGCCAAGCACTGCTACAAGCTAAAGCTAGAGGAGCACTTTTCCAACTCTGATCCTCGGCGCATAGGGCAGGGCATACAGGCCATCAGCAACTACAAACCCAGCCATTCCACACCCACAGCCACAAATGTCTCCTTCCTGAACGATCTTAATGACTTTTATGCCCGCTTTGAAAGAGACAATAATGAACCCTACATCAGGATCACTTCCTCAACCGACCACTCACCCATTACACTCACCTCCTCAGAAGTCTACACCGCACTGAGTCGGATCAATGTGCGTAAGGCTGCTGGACCAGACGGTATTCCTGGGCGTGTCCTCAAAGCATGTGCAGAACAGCTCGCTGGGGTATTCACAGACATTTTCAACCTGTCCCTTAACCTAGCAGCTGTGCCAACATGCTTTAAAACCACCTCTATTGTGCCAGTGCCGAAACACTCCAGCCCAACATGCCTGAATGACTACCGCCCGGTAGCACTCACACCCATCATCATGAAGTGCTTCGAGCGGTTGGTCCTGGCACATCTGAAAGACTCTCTGCCATCCACACTGGACCCACATCAGTTTGCCTACCGTGGCAACAGGAGCACAGAAGATGCAGTCTCCATAGCACTGCACTCTGTACTCACACACCTGGACAATAAAAACACATACGCACGAATGCTGTTTGTTGACTTCAGCTCAGCATTCAACACTGTCATACC
>CAIGQZ010001108.1:1778879-1822793 GCA_903798205.1 Danio tinwini
GTCAGAATTTGCCAGGGGTATGACCATATACCTAAAGATACAGGACTTTTTGTTGTCTCTCAATGGATACATATGGTTTATCGTCAATAATATAATATTGTTATCACAATAAATACCATAAAATAGTGTCATCATTTTAAGGCCATATCATCCATGCCTTATATTTGGTTTGAATTATTGCCACAACAATCGCCACACCCAAAGACATCGTTAAGATGATGTATTTTAAGACATTTGTCAGTTTTTTAGGACTAGGTTCATCTCATCCAAAGCCTTTTTTAAAATGTTCTGACTGTGATAGAACTGAAATCATTCAGCAGAGTGATATGGAACTGTAATCTGGCCAAGACCTATCTGGACCCATTATTAGCTGATTTGAAAAACACAAATGACATCTGGTAAAGCCCGTCATAGCAAATACAAAGGCCTAATTGTTTGATTCTAGAAATTTTATTAAAATAGTCATCTATTCATACATACATATAGTCATCTTTCATACATTTAAAAAAATAAATCTTCTTTACTGAAAGAGATAGAAGGTTAAGGAGGAAGAGCACATCGGAGGGTTATTTTTATTTTTTGATTCAGATAGAGGTGTGAAGACACAACACTTGGTCAGTCCTGTGGTTGGAAAATTGTCAAACTTGAAAAACACGTGCAGATACAACCAATCATATATAATGTATACATAAATTCATACATGTACAATATTTACCATATTAACATTATTAAAATATTTAATCTGTGCTAAAGTGAATTGTTTCTCCATTAATGTTCACCACATCAGCTCTCGGTCTGTATTGAGCATCTTCTTCCCGTCAGCCATTCTACAGGAAATGATGTCATACACTGTGGCCTCTAACTGGAGCTCTGTTTATCACATTTTTCTTTTTTTACTTATATAGACAGAAGATTAGTTTAAGCTTTAGTCTGGGATTTGTGATAGTACAATCCCAAATCAGAAAAAGTTGGGACCATAAGGAAAACGCAGATAAAAACAGAAAGTAGTTATTTCCAAATTTACTTTGACTTGTATTTCATTGCAGACAATATGAACACAAAATGTTTTATGTTTTGTCAACTTTATTTCATTTGTATATACACATTTTCCTGTCATTCAGAACTTCAACACATTCCAGAAATGGTTGTGACAGGAGCAAATTAGGGCTAGTAATCAGGTAAATTGGCTGATTATTGAGGTGATTTGAAACAGGTGATGTCAACAGGTGATTGTAATTTCAATTTGGTAGAAAAGTAGCGTCCAACAAAGATTTAGAACCAAAGATGGGCAGAGGATCCCCCGTTTTCCAATATATTAATGAGAAAATTATTGAAATGTTCAAACGCAATGGCTCAGTGGTTAGCACTGTCGCCTCACAGCAACAAGTTTGCTATTTCGAGTCATGGCTGGGTCAGGAGGCATTTCTATGTGGTGTTTGCATGTTCACCCTGTGTTTGTGTGGGTTTCTTCAGGGTGCTCCGGTTTCCCCCACAGTCCAAAGATATGCAGTAAAGTGAATTGATTGAACTAAATTGGCTGTAGTGTATGAGTATGGGATTGTACCAGTGCCCTTGGCAAAGGTAACACTTGCACTTCTGTGATGGCACCATTAATGTTGAAAAGTACTTAGAGATTTTGGAGCACAATATGCTGCTGCCTTTTTTTCAAGGGACGCCCATGCATGTTTCAACAAGACAATGCAAAACCACATTCTGCACAGTTCTGACTGCGGAGGACAGAATACAGATGCTTGACTGGCCTGCCTGCAGTCCCAACCTGACTCCAATAGAGAATGTGTGGTCAATTCTTAAGCGTAAAATGTGACGTAGACCCTGTACTTTTGCCCACCTTAAGACTTGTTTGCAGAAAGAATGGGACAAAATGACACCTGAAACACTTCATCACTTGGTGTCTTTAGTCCCTAAATGTCTTTTAAGTGTTGTGAAAAGGAATGGCAACATTACAAAGTGGTAAATGCTTTACTGTTCCAACTTTTTTTAAATGTGTTGCAAGAACCAAAATTGGAACAGTTTATTTTTGAAAAATTAATAAAAAGGACGAACATTAAATGTGTTTGTTAAATTGTCTGCAATAAAATACAAGTCAAATTTAGAAATTACTACTTTTATTTTATTTTATTTTTTTAAAATAAATTTATTTTATGTTTTTCTGATTTGTGGTAGTAGACTAGCTACCAGGGTTTTTCTCAGTCTTAGAATCAAGTCATGAGGTTTTGCATTTTCTTGTTCATATATTGACGATGCATGTGCTTGTGGTAAATATGTAGCTCAAATGGCTTCAAAAGTAAGGGTCTCTGATGTGGTGTAATGGCTGGATCTTTAAATGCTCATGTTTTATATACAGTGCTATAAAAACAACAAGATTCCACTAGTTAATAAGTAAAATTATTTTGCATTAATCAAAAATTAACTTGTACAGCATTTATCACAATTCAACATTTATTATTGCATTCATAAAATCCAGAGTTGTGCAGTGTGTTAACAAGTTAACTAACAGTTAATGACTTTTTCTAGATTATTTTACATTAACTTTAACAAAGATGAATGAATACTTTAATTAGCAATGTAAGGTAATGCATCGTTCATTGTTTAATCATGTTAGTGAATACACTAACTAAAATGCACTAACTGAAATGTGTTGAAAAGTTTTACCATTTAATCTTTCTGTTGAATCCTAAAAACAGACTTTTCAACCATAAAACCATTCCTTTGCAATCTTACACTAAATACAGAAATAAGGGGAGTTTTAACAGCTAAAAATGTGGGAGAGCATTGCTATTATGTGACTGTATTGTATTGCAACATAGAGCAATTAAGTGTAAAGTTAAATCAAAAATAATTCACAGAATATTTAAAAATGAAATGATTTAATGACAATAATTTGCTATGTTTACACTGAATTAATTACAAAATAACTGTAAAAAATGGTAAAACATGAAATGATAAAAACATAATATCGAACGTACTCAGCTTAAATGTAAAATAGGAAAAAAGAAAGGGGGGGGTAAAGAGACAAGAAAATAAAAGAGACAACAAGTTTACAATCCAATGTTGTCTATTCCTTGATCATGTGACCAAAGCCCAAATACTGAGACATTCTAACTAACCAGTAAAAACTTCAACAATATGTGACAACGTCGTAAGTCCACACACATCTTAGCCATGCCCTGATCTTTATCCGCAATCTGTATGGGCCCTCTTAGTGAAAAAGACATGGTTTGCAATAAAAACAAATACATATGATCATTTACATTCTTTCAGTGTCATTCATTAAATATGTATTTCAAGAGTTCACACTTAGCTGATGATTGATTATAAAGTTTGTTTGGCATGCGGTCTTCTGGGATAGCCTGAGCTCATAAGATCCTTGAGTCCGGGGCTCCCTCCCATTCGCAAGGCAAGAGGGGAGTTTGAGCTCAGGTAGATCTTGAAAACTCCCCTGCTGTAGTAGCTAATGAACAGATAGTGATTGCTCTTAAGAGATAACTTCTTACTAGGAGCATGTCTATGGTGCCAATTTGGATTAGTCAATTAACTTAAGTTGCATGTTTTTGGACGGTAGAAGGAAACCGGGGAACCTAGGGGAAACCCACGTGAGCATGGGGAGAATGTGTAAACTCCACACAGAAACGTTGGCTGGCTTGGTAAGAACTAGAACCAGTGACGTTCTTGCTGTGAGGCAACAGTGCTAACCACTGGGCCACCGTGCCACCCATCTAGGAAAGGAGGAGGAGTAGGGATGGAAGGGGGGATTCTTCAAAATGAAGACGGCTGTCATATGGAACCTAGTGTATTTATAGTGGCTTAGGAATCGTCTGATTGGTGAATCATAAATTTAATAATGCCGGGCCAGCTGCAAGCAATCATAAGCATGTGATCCTCTCGAAATTAGTTTAAAAATAAACTTCACTTATTAAAAATACAACAAAAGCTCAAGGATGATAATATAGCTCAAGAAAAAGAGTCAAAATGAATAAAGAGGGACAAAAATGACTTCTATTGGTTTACATTCTGCTGATATTTTTCAACAATAAATATTTATAATTTGCAAGAATCAAATTTATAAAAAAAGAAAACGTCATGTATGAACATAAAATTAACAACGGAACTATAAACAACCACAAGAATTACCACAATAATCTACAGCATAAGCAATTATCTCATAAAGTGCTTACTGGTCTGTGAATAAACACAGATAGTTTCTTCTTGGCTAGTTGTCACTGAAGAGCTTTGCAAGGCAACATAATTGAAGTCATTTGTATCAACCTGCAGAGAACAAATAAGAGAAATATTATCTGTGGCTTTTCAGTTATGCTTTGTGTACACTGTGATGTTTTTATCATGCTCTTATCGCCAGAGTTTTTTTTTTACATTCATGTCCAACTGATATTCACAGGTGATGACCAAAGTGAATGTGTAAAATTTCTCCCTGACATTAGATGGTGCCTATTGGAAAACAAAAACATCCCCAATAGACAAGGTGGCGCTGCACAATTTTATGCTTCTGACTCTTTTTGCACAGAAGAAGCAGTGGCATCCCAATTCGCATACTATCTGTCCTAAATAGCATTCGAAAATAGAATTAGTATGTCCCAAACCATAGTATGTTGAAAATAGTATGCCAAAGGTTTCCGAATGGTCTACTATTTCCAGTAAAAAGTCAAAGTGTAGAACCATCCATACTCTAACCGCTATATAATATTGCCCACAATACATTGCGTGTTGGGTGTGAATTTGATTAGAACTACAAACTCGGGTAAAAAAAGTGTAAATAAACTACAAACGTGGTGAACGCGTGAGACCAACTGTCAAGTAGAGAGGCTTCGGTAAAGTTGTTTGAATGACTGTTTATTAATATCTAGCCAACTGAAAAATATTTAAACCATGTTTTTGCGTGTTATATTTTAACTACAACAACAATGTGAACTTATATCAATTAATTTCTAAATGCATAATTATCCAAAGTCCTGAGGAGATTTATCTGCATGAAAGACTCACAAATGGCGGATTATCCTGCTGCTGCTTCTCCAGTAAGGTAGGTAATTAAATATGAAAGAAATGTGGATGATATGTTGAGATGATTGTCAGGGCTCATAACTAAGCAACAATACGATTTGTTAACGAGAAAGTATTATGTCAGAAAGCTTGTATACTCTTTTGTTACACACTCAAAATATATATACTTATATATATACTTTCCCTTCACAAAAGTAGTACATACTTTAGTATAAGTATGCGAATTGGGATGCAGCAAGGCTTGTTGCTTGAAGGGATGCAGCTGAGGAAGCTATATTATTTATTAAATTGTATTTTATTAACATCTACCCCTACTCCAATTCTAACCCCATCCCTCGCAGTAAAGGTAAAAACAGCAATTATACCAATAATTTTTTATATTATTTAATAAATTACCCATTAAATAGAATTTTATTAATGTTGTATCAGATAAAGGTATTAGTTAATACTGCATCCTGTGACTAACTTCAGAATGTTGAGATCTATGTGTAGTCTGTGTCTATCGTGAGAATACACGTTGAAACTCTAATAAACGTAAAATTGAAGAGTAAGGGATCAGATACAGTATAAATAAAAACTCTAAATTGATTCATGAATAAAAAAATGTGACCCGTTCCTAATTAGAAATACAGACTTAAGTTGACGAAAATTTGATGGAATTAAATTCGGAGCAGAAAACAAATATACATAAATTCTAATAAACAGAATTCTGTGCTAGAAAAAGCTTACACGTATTTAACCTTTGACCATTCATCAGATTTCATCGTTGAGTACTGTAATTTTTATTAATGTCACACAACATTCAAACCAATTGGGTTCACCTAAACACAGTAGCAGAAATTTAAATTGTTTTACATTGTAATAATATTCCACAATATTACATTTAATACTGATAAATAAAAATACATTTCTGCAGCATACGAGATGTTTTAAGAAAATGGACAATTCTTACTGACCTTATATTTTTGAACACTACTGTGCATATTTAAGAGATTTAAATGAAACTGTATAGGAAATTATTTAAGATAAAATTTGGAAACATCAACAAATTGTATTGCAGTTTCTACATGTTTACATTTATCCACATTCAGATTTCTTATGCTTTCAATGTACAGGCAAAATAGGACCATTATCATATTATAAAACATTATTTTCTCTAAAAGTTTCAAGAAAAAAAAAATATATATAAGCAGAATTACCTGAACTACTCGACTTCTAATTTGTTCTGAGACCTCTGTGGAACATAATAACTTTGTTAAACTACAGATCACTGACCTGAATGTCAGAAACAAATGTATTGTTACTGTAAGTAACAAGTGTTAGTAATAGTATTGGTAACTTTATTTTGATGGTCCATTTGAGTATTAGTAGACAGTCTGCTTAATATCTGTTGATACTGCCCCTTCAACATACATTAAACTGACTATAAGAAACTTTGCAAGACCTAACAGACTACTTATAATCTAATGAGAATAAGTTGCATGTAGATGCAATGTCACCTAATTCAACAAACAGACCTACAAAATAAAGTGTGACCATAGTATTAGTAAAGTATTAGTATATATTATTTAATATACTGCATTTACCTTCTTTGCAATATGTGCAAATCACGAGAAATATGTTCAAAATAATGGATAGTGCACTTATTACAAACAGGATCCAAATGACTGGATTCCAAAACGAGGATACAGGTGTGATAATTATGTCAGTTTCTGAAAGACATGCAACATTCTCTAAGTACATTAATATGCAATACATCTGAAAGGCTGAAAATCATGTTCAAACATCTTGTGTCCCCACTTGTTGTCTGTAGTTTCAATATATTCTTGTAAATATTTAATGTTCTTTCTATATACATATTTTTGCATTTATTATTATCACTATCTTTGTAAATAAATTCACTTTATTGCAATCCTGTTAGTATTGGTATTTTGTCCCTCACTTGTTGATATTGTGAGTTTGCTTGTATGTTTCACTCAAAAATTAATGTTACTCTCCTTCCCCTTGACTTATCATCTTAAAGATTGTAACACACTCTAAAAATGACTTGTGCTGCTTGTTTAAACTACTTATTTCAAATGAGTTGAAACAACACAATTCTTAAGTTTTAATAGTCTATATATATCTTAATAGTTTTATGTTCAATCTACTTAAATTTGTCAAAGTTATTAAGTTAACTTAATTTGTGTTGGGACAATATGTATCAAAAGCGTGGAACTTTTTTTTAACAGTGTAGGAATTTGTTTTTATTGCATACAATGTCTACCAAAATGCCCAATACAAATTCCAAAAGGCACAAATGTGCTAATAAAGATCTAGGGTCTCTTTTATAAATGTGGCATGGAAACATGCATACACCACATCCCACTCAAAGGTTGTGATCTACAGTATAAAAAAAACTAACTTGATGGGAGAATTAAACTCTAAGTAAACATTTTTCACCTTAATATTAGCTTATTTGAACCACTATAAATTATTAACCATAATTAGTAATAAATAAACTAAAATAATTCTGACAAACATTCAATTTAAGGAAGATTTCAATGCAAAGTGTAATAAAAGAAACTCTCGGCTTGTAGACTGACATGTGTATTTGTAAATGATTAATGGAAGGGATAAAAAGGATTCAAACTGTGCCTCAGTCTTTTGCTTTGGCTCTCTTGCTTTCTGTCTTTCTCTTTGTTTCTTTCTTCTCTCTCAGGTAAATTTTTACATTAACGCTGACTACAATAAATATTATATGTTTTATCATCTCATACTGTACATTTATTTTGTCACTAATTCATTTGTAACCAAAGCAAAATATTGCTATTAATTAATTTCATTTACAAGTATTCTGCGAATTACTTTTGATTTAATATTTACGCTAAACTGCAATACAACATAGTCACACAATAGCAACAATTTTTCATATTTTGCTAACTGCACTTATTTTCATCATTGTATAAGATTGCAGAAGGTGGAATGTAGAAAGGTAGTTTTTACCCCATCATGCTGATAACATTTCTTGAATCATTTGGCAATACTATAGCTTAAATCACTGCAGTAAACACTGCCTTACACACGTTTATGTAAATTTCAGAATGCAAAAATTGTCATTAACTCACCATTATGTAGCAGAATCGTCCCTTCACCAAACATCATGATGTTCAGGAAAAACTTAGCACAATAGTAAGTTGCAAAATCATCTTTCTCCAAGTAATTTATAGTTAAATTATAAATGCCACTTGCAATTGTGATAAAAAATCGATTAGTCTTGTTAAAGCCATTTTGATATGTAACTCTTCCTGAGTTGTGAGTTGAATGTGCTATAAGAAGTGGTTTCTTGCCAGCTGAATGTTTATACCATGAAACAGTAGTTACATAGTCATCAGAGTGAAAACAGGGTAAAGTCACACTGCTTCCAAGTTCAGAGACTACCAGTGGCTGCTAGTGAATAAAATCCTCTTCACAGGTCCCATCTAAAACAACAAAAACAAACAAATAAACAGTAAGAAAAAAAAGTAAAACATAATGGTCATTAAAAATAAGGTATGATCAAACAATAATTATTACAGTAAAACAATGATTATTGTAATATGTTTTTTATTAGATAAAACAAAAATGCATTTTATAAATGTTTATGCTTTGAAGCGTAGCTAGTTTTTTTGGTTTCTACAACTTTCACTAAAAAAACCTGCCTTTAAACTTTAAAGAAACAGAGATTTGACATTATTATGATAATCATTAATATTGACTGATATACATTTTATTGTGGTCTTCTTTTTTGTCATTATCACCCAACTGTTTAAACTTACATGAAATTGTGATGAGAAAGAAGGTAAAACAATCTTGCAAGCTCATTTTGCAGCACCTGATAAAAGAGAGATAAACATGTCAAGAAATCTGGAACATGACAATAATTAAATATTCAAGTTTACAAATGTTATATTTCCAACAGAAGTCCTTCACCACATATAATAGTTTTTGAGTAATTAAAAATTATAAATGGTCTACTTACAGTACAACCTCACAAGAAATATTAATATTTAAAAAAAAGAGAAAACTTAAAATTACAGCCAACCTAATATTGATTAGGCACACAGATCAGGTCCAGCATAAAAAAACACGCTAAGTATATTCAGTTCAGAAGACCACCATACAATACAAGTCAAACAACAGACTGCTTCCTCTTCAATGCATAGCAGTGGTCAAATATCAGACACGGAAATGTTTTTTTTTTTTTTTTAAAGGTAGAGCCAGCTTTGTTTAGAAGAATCTCTCTTAACAGACGCTTGTTGTATAATGTATAGACATATATAGTGATACAATGAACAGACACCATGAGAAATGCAAACCTAAATATTACATCACGTGCCAATTAGATTACTTTCTGAGCCAACAACAATGTTTAAAACTATTTTAAGTAGGCAAGAGGTGAACTTAAGGTGCGGGTGAATGTGTGAAAGGTGTGAAGGGTTTAACATGCAATGAATCAAAATGCACAACAAAAGACCCTTCGGTAACACTTTATAATAATTACACACTATGAACCATTTATTAAGCATTAGCAAATAGTGAATTCATTATTTGTTAGCCATTAACTCTACAGTAATAAGCGTTAGTAAGCAGTTTATAACTGCAGCTACAAATGCTGTATTCTTGACTTAAAACCACATTTATAATGTGCTTAATAGCTGTACTTTCATACTTTGTTAAAGATTTATTTTTCATTTCTAAATTAAGTATTGCATTGTTTACAAACCAGTTATTTAAGCATAGTTGGTTGTATTTAAGATGATTCAGAATGAGTTAGTAAATGATTAAAAAACTATTAAAATTAACATTTATCATTTTATTATTCAGGCATATAGTAATAGCTAATGTGTATGTTAATAAATGCTTTATTAACTCAACTTCATCCAGTTTTGTGACCTAATCTAAAGTGATGACTATTAATGCTTTATAAATACCTTATAAATGACAATTAAAGGATCAGTTAAATTCTAAACAGGAAAAAAGAACATAAACGACATTATTCATTTTTATTCATTTGAAGATGCACAAATGAAACTGTATCAAATGAAAAGTAAATCTTTGCAACCTTATCTAAAATAAAATTACTCTGCAGTTTAAACATTGCATCATATTACATTATTATATTGTTGTTGTTTTATTCAATTTTATGTTGTATTTTGACACTCCTGTTATTCAGCAATAGTAAAACTTTACAGTAATTTTACTTTTTAGATAATATTGCAAAGATTATTGTTCATTTGATACCGAGCCTGTAATTGTCATTTATAAGGGATTTATAAAGCATGAATAGTCCTCTCTTTAGATTAGGTCACAAAACTGCATGAAGTTGAGTTAATAAAGCATTTATTTACATACAGAGTAACCATTACTATATGCCTGAATAATAAGATATATAAACGTTGATTTCAATAGTTTATTAATCATTTACTAACTCATTCTAAATGATCTTAAAAACCACCAACTACTCTTAAATACAACTGGTTTGTAAATAATGCAATACTTAATTTAATAATAAAAAATAAATCATTAACAAAGTATGAAAGTATAGCTATTAAGCACATTATAAATGTATATATAAATGTATATATATGTATCTGCAGTTATAAACTGCTTACTAACACTTATTAATATAGAGTTAGTGCTTAACAGATAATGAATTCACTAGATGCTAATGCTTAGTAAATGATTCATAGTGTGTAGTTATTATAAAGCGTTACCAACCTTTCTAATAGGCCAGTAGTCTAAAAACGGAACAGATATTTTATGCATTTTTTTTTTTTGCAGTGTAGTCATTGCCCTTAAAAGGGTGAAGACTTCTGCTTCTAATCAAATCCATTGATTTTAGCTGTACAAAGTGTTGCAAACTGGTATTTCCTTTACATTAACATTATGGGTCACATATCTGAGTTCAAAAGAGGACAATTTGTTAGTGTGCATCTCACTGGCGCATCTGTGACCAAGACAGCAAATCTTTGTGATGTATCAAGAGCGACAGCATCCAGGGAAATGTCAGCATACAATGAAGAAAGACAAACTACATCCAACAGAAATAACTGAGCAAGAGGAAGCTGTCTCAAATGGATGTCCGGGTGCCTACCTAGATTGTATCCAAAAAACATTAAAACCACAGCTGTCCAACTCACTGAAGAATTAAATGTACCTCAACTCTCGTTTTCACCAAAACTGTTCATCGGGAGCTTCACGAGGTCATTGTACATGACCGGGTCAAACCTCTGGTCACTTGTGCCAATGGCAAATGTCAATTTCAAAGGTGCCTGCAATAAAAATTAAACTGTGGACTATGTGAAGCATGTATTGTTCTCTGAAGTCCACCTTCACAGTCTGCATTAAAGGTACTTCAAGAGCTGTCAGTGGTGACATTTCTCTTCCTTAAAGAGAAAATAAAACTTCTAAAGAGGAAAAAAACAATCCACACTTGCATGCCCAGAGTGAAGCATGGGGGTGAATTAGTGATAGTTTGGGCAGCAATATCATGGATTTCCCTATGCCCAATACTTGTGCTAGATGGGCAAGTCACTGCCAAGAACTACCAAAGCATTTTGGAGGACCATGTGCACCCAATGGTACAAACATTGTATCCTGAAGGCGGTGTCGTGTATCGGGATGATAATGCACCAATAAACAGCAAGCCTGGTGACAGAGTGGTTTAATGAACATGAAAGGGAAGTTGAACATCTCCCATGGCCTGCACAAGTCACCAGAGCTAAACATTATTGAGCCGCTTTGGGTGTTTTGAGGAGTCCATTTTCCTACACCAGCATCACGTATTGAACTGGCCACTAATCTGCAAGAAGAATGGCTCAAAATCCCACTGCGCAGTACTTGTATCTGTCATTTCCAAGACTAACTGCTATATTGGCTGCAAAAAAAGGCCTAATTTACTAATAAATTATCACAGTCTAAAACATATAGCTAAAAAACACACACACACACACACACACACACACACACACACACTCACACACACACACACACATATATATATTTATATATACTGTACTGTACTGTAGCAGTGTGATATGGCTGTACTGTTCATTGGCACTGTACTGTACATTGGGAGGCGTGCCTTAGTGTCCCACTAGTGTGATATTGCATTTATACAATAGTTCAATGGCATAATTGTGTATATAAAAAAAAATAAAATAAATCAAACATGGAGAGTCTCGAAACTCTTGTAAGAGGAATTACTTTCTTTCACCATTCATTCACATCTGCAGCTGACTTCAGAACAGCAGAACCTGTAACTAAATCACCAACATCACTTAAGAGCTAGTATTTGAATGATTCTCTAGTGTAATGTCTAAAGTAATGACAAAACGGGATTTTGCTGACTATTTAGGATTATAAGGCTGAACAGCATGAAATGCAATCCGTCTACAGAGTTTTCCCAGTATTTTTCTGTTGCAATCAAAAGATCACAATAATTAACCCCGAAAAAGGCAAAGCAAAGCAAACACTACCAGATTGCTGTTACTGCGATAAGGAAAACCGCTAAACACATGCGGGCATTTCTTCTTTCTTTCTTTTTACTAAACTAGTCTGCAGTAACAAAACAGGAGACTCATTAGAAACAAACAGATGGCCAACCAAAAAGTATCTCAGGGTTATACAAAGAGTAGCCAACACAAAATAAATACATTCCTAATATGTGAGTCCCATTTCACACTCAACACACTACAACTACTATGGTATAAATACAACACTACAACATACAAAAGAGAGAGATCGACTTAGTGTGCCACCTGGTTTATAATGATTTGATCAGCTGTAGTTTGTAGTTTTAATAAGCCTCTAATGGCTTATTATCTGTGGCCATCTTGTGGATGGACAATGTCAAACGTCTTTGTTCTGCTCAGGATGCCGATGTATCACCGAAATTATAAATATTTCAAATAGGCACTATCCTTATAAATAAACTGCATAGTTGCAATCTTAACAACTAAAAGTACAGTATGTTGTCTAACAGCTGCAATATTTGTCAAACTGTAGTCCTCTGCTTGCCACTCGTGTAGGTGGAGTAATACACAAGAGTGAAGAGGTTAAACGAGTTCTGATATTGCAAAATATTGCATATCAGCCAATCAGATTCGAGAACCAGACCGAACTTTTGTGTGTGTGTGTGTGTGTGTGTGTGTGTGTAATTGCAAAAAGAAAGAAAAAAAAAGGCATTCAGTACAAATGTTGCATTTTCTTGACTATCTCATGTAAAGCCTTTTTAAAAATGTTTTGACTGTGATAGAACTGAAATCATTCAGCAAAGTGATATGAAACTGTAATGTGGTCAATAACTACATTATCTGGACCTATTTGAGCTGTGAGATCATCTGAAAATAACTGCAAACCTTGAAATGTTTATCCACCAACCAGATGCAAGCACTCAACAGCCATGTAGTATAAATCAGAATTATTAGCTGATTTGAAAAACACATAGGACATCATAGCAAATACAAAGGCTCAATTATTTAAATCTAGCTAGATATTTGAGTAAAAGAGGAATCTAGGTTATTCTTGACTACACCATTTTAAAGGTTATATATATATATATATATATATATATATATATATATATATATATATCATGTATTTATATGTTTATGCTTATTTTATAGTTATTTTTTGTTGTTATTACACTAATTGATTATTGGAAATATAAAATTGATATATTACCTTATTTATTACTTCACACATTTTTTTTAATAAATGTTCTAATCTAAAAGATTAGAGGGTTAGTGGAAAAAGTGCATATCGGAGGGTTATTTTTGACACTGACAAATGTGCATGTGTGTTTTTGATTCAGATGGAGGTGTGAAGACACAACACTTGGTCAGTCCTGTGGTTGGAAAATTGTCAAACTTGCAAAGCATGCGCAGGTACAAATATTCTTTTAGTTTGGCTGAAATAAAATCAGTATATAACCCTTAAGATTCTTTTTATTTTCAATTGTCTACAGAACAAATCAATTGCCTATATCCTAACTTAATTAATATAATAACCTAGTTAAGTCTTTAAATTGGACATCAAGCTGAATATTAGTCTCTTGAAAATAAGTGGAAACACAATCAGTCACCATGGCAAAAACAAAAAGTATTTCCTTTAAGCAACACTTGAAATATATTTAGTAACACTTTATTTTTGATGGTCCATTTGAGTATTAGTAGACAGTCTGCTTAATATCTGTTGATACTGCTCCTTCATCAGACATTTAACTGACTATAAGAAACTTTGCAATTACATGTCAACTTACACTAACCCTAACCCCAACCTAACAGTCTTAGGGGTGTAATAATTTAATGAGAATTATTGGCATGTAGATGCAATGTAACTTAATTCAACAAACGGACCATCAAAATAAAGTGAGCAAAATAATTTTAAAAGAAATACAATTGCACAGGAGGGCGAATAATTCTGACTTTAACTGTATCTCCATATAACTTCATATAAACTTGAAATATTTTTTGAAATACTTTTGATTTTATTGAGATTTATTGCAATTATTTTAGTGCTAAAGTGAATTGTTTCTCCGCTGATGTTCACCACTTCAGTTCTCAGTCTGTATTGAGCATCTTCTTCCTGTCAGCCACTCTACAGGAAATGATGTCATACGCTGTGGCCTCTAACTGGAGCTCTGTTTATCACGTTTTTCCCCTTATATAGACAGAAGATAAGTTTAAGCTTGAGTCTAGGACTTGTGGTAGTAGATTAGCAGGGTTTTTTTAATCAGTCTAAAAATCAAGTCATGAGGTTTAGCTTTTTTTGTTCATCTTTTATCAGTTTGACGATGCAGGTGCTTGTGGACGTTTGTGGTAAACATGTGGGTCAAATGACTTCAAAAGTAAAGGCTTCTGATGTGGTGCAATGGCTTTAAACTCTCATGTTATATACATTGTACCTCCAGTGCTATACAGAATAATATGTTATAACAAACAAAAGATTTAACAGATATTATATAATTAGTCACATTTTACAAAATTCTGTTCGCTAATGTATTTATAAACACAAATCTAAAATAACTAGACGTGTACAGCATTTATTATTCACTATTAAAAATCCAGAGTTACGCGGTGTGTTAAAAATGAATTTATTACTTTATTTTACATTAACTTTAATAAAGATGAATTAAAACAGTAATAAATGCATTATTCATTGTTTATTCATGTCAGGTAATACATTGAATAACATTGACTAATGGAACTTTAATCTTTCTGTTGAATCCAAAAATAGACTTACACTTTTCAGAAAAGAACAACTTTTCAATATATACGTTTTTTCTTTAAAATAGTTACATAAAAATATGGTTTAATTCATTTATTCATTCATTCATTTTCCTTCGGCTTACTCCCTTTATTCATCAGGGGTCACCACAGTGGATTGAACCGCCAACTTAACCATACACAGCGGATGCCCTTCCAGCTGCAACCCAGTACTGGGAAACATACACACACATGCACGCACACATGCACGCACGCACAAACACACACAACGGCCAAATTAGTTTATTAAATTTACATATAGCGCATGTGTTTGGACTGCGAGGGAAACCGGAGGAAACCCACGCCAACACAAGGAGAACATGCAAACTCCACACAGAAATGCCAACTGAGCCAGCTGGGACTCAAACCAGCAACTTTCTTGCTGTGACGCGACAGTGCTTACTGAGCCACCGTGTCACCCCTATAGTAAAATGTTCTGTATTAATTGTGTATTTTTACAGGTGCTTTATATGTATTTTAAAGGGGACCTACTTTGTCCCTTTTACAAGACATAAACCGGTTCTCTGTTGTCCCTAGAGATTGAGCCAAAATAACCAACAAATCTTTTTTACATAACTCTTTGAAACAGCCCCTTTTAGGCTGTGATCCAAATTGTGCAGTTTTGGTGACTGTCGCTTTAAGTTCAAATGAGAAAGTGAGCCAGCCTTTTTTTCAAAAGAGGGTGAAGCTACAAAAGCCTATAGGCACTATCATACACCCAGTGCAATAAGGCACAAGATGTCAATGGCGCAATTTATTGCTATTTTCAAACCAGAGCAACTCTAATTTTCACGTTTTGCGCCATGTTGTTTAAATAGCAAATCCATTTGCGCCTCTATGTGCTCATGGGTGTGCCAGTCAAACGAAACAAACGAAATAACAAATGGAATTAAATATGTAGACTAATGGATGTCTTCAGTGGCGTGCGCACAACACCATTTCCTTATCCACAAAAGGAGTTAAAAGTAAAAGTAAAGTAAAGTAAAGTGAAAGTAAAGAGGCCGAATGGAGGAGGCTCGTTCTTTATTCTCGCACTGCAGATGGTCTGTTTAACTGTTTTCTCGTTAGTGATACGTTCAGTTTTTCCACTTACAAAGTCCGCCATGTGAACAAATGTGCCTTGACGCGACACAACTGACTCTTAATGGGAATGGTACATGAGACTCTGATTGGCTTAATGCACATTATGCTCAAAACACACCCATAACTCATTAAGAGAATAAGCACAACCCTGTTAGACCATGCGCCAGCGCACAGATTGGATTTTTCATCCCTAAAATAGCAAAAGTGGATTCGGACACACACTTAATGCTTTTGCGCCATGTGCTTTAGTCTTTGCGCCTAGATTGTTAAAATAGAGCCCTAAGTGTCAGCATAGTGGCAAATTCAATAGAGGAAGGACTAATGTTAAAAGGTCAAAAGTGGTTCAGAAGAATGCTAAAACTAGTCATTTATAATCCCTCGCTGACATTATCTTCAGCAAGTATGGCACAAAAACTGATAAAACGTCATTAATGGGTGGGGCTTTCCCCCTGTTTCTGCAGACTGAAATATAAAAAATTAAATTAATACATTTTGAACATTAGAGGTTCATTAGATATTCACACATTGCTGCCAGACAACTGTGTCTAAACACCTTATAAAAGTGATTTTTGCATTATAGGTCCCCAATTTACATGCTCAGCAGCTTGTCAGTGTTTTACTATTCATTTATTGACTGGTAAATTTACCACAACAACATACCTTTGTAGTTAAAAACATACAAACAAGCAGATTGTTTTCCAACCACAACACTGACCTCCATCCCACCTACTCTTTACTTCAACTCAACTTAACCCAATTTCCGAAGAGTAACCCATTTTCAGAAGAGATCGCATTCAATGCTTTTACCATCAAAGGCTGCCACTAGTGACTTAAGGTAAAGTGCATAGTGAATAAGGTGAATAAGGTTATTATATTTCACGTTTTAAGAGTCATTGTGATCCAGATTATTAAAAATGATTATTAATGTACAAAAGGTATGGCTGTTAGTCAGTTAAACACACGTAATGTAAATATTTAAAACAGAATGCCATTCAAAAAATGTATCTGGCAGATTATAAAAATAATAAAAAAAACAATACCACCCACTTTTTACCAATATGGGGATTAGATTAAATCAATGGCAAAAAGTTTAATTCTGGTTGGAAATTGATTAATTAATTATATAATTATTATATATGTGTGTGTGTTTTTTTAATTGTTAGTGCATTTAAATTTAACAAATTTAGATTATTAGCACATCTCCTTTATTTATATGCATTTGATTGTAATTTTGGCACTGTGTTTGTGTGAAATCATGTAGATACAGTTTGCTGTCCTTCAGTATAGGGAAGTGTGTATAAAGGCAGACCTCTTTACGCTTCTCTCTTTCAGTCTCAGTATCAAGGAGGAACATCTCAGATGGTGTGAGGGGTCACAAACCTGTGATGGAAATCTGTATGTACCTTTTTGCTAGTGTCTTTTCTGTTTCTTTCATGATTTATGCATATTATCTGCTCAGTTTCAGCAACCTGACTTACATTTTAGCATATTCAATTCAATTCATCTTGTAGCATATATTTAAATATTTTAATGTTAGTGAATTACAATAATGGGCTAAAGCTTAAGAGGATGTTCTGGAGTTTAGTAACAATTATATTCCGTCTTGGTATGTGTTTGAGTAAATTAATTTATTATTATCATCATTATTATTATTATTATTATTATTAACTTTTCTCCCCAAGTAGTGCTGGTTTTCAGCAGTTGCTTAATATTTGTGCAGATTAAGGGCAGAGATGTGATGTGCAATATAATTTTAAGAAATCTTAAAAAAAGAGTTTACATGACGTGTAGAACCAATAAACATAGAGATGTGATTTTCGAGATTTTTATTTGTCAGGGCAAGTTTTAAATGTTAGTAAAACTGTTAAATACTTAGGGCATGTCAATACTAAAGACATGAGTGATGATAATATGTACAGGGAACGTCAAAGTTATATGCTCAAGCAAATAAGGAGCAGGTTAGGGTAAACCTCTTTATAACTTATTGCAGTTCTTTATACACAGCTCCTCTGTGGTATAATTTTAAAATAGAGAGTTTTCATATACTGCAGGTTGCATACAATGATTGCATGAGGATAGTAAAACATAGATAGTGTAGGGCAAGTGAATTTTTCTGTAAGGTAAGAATTTGATAAATTTTTGCTTTGATGATAAATTTGATCTTTAAGTTTATCTGTCGAATGGAGAATTCTCAGAATAACATTTTAATGTTGTTGATAAATCCTAGGCTTACTGGGGTGCGTTTTCAGTCACCTTTGATGAAATATTGGCATAATTGGTATTTTTTAAGGTACAGTATATTGTGTGGTTTGTATTGTTTTTGTCTGTCTTTTGTATTTGACCTGGTGTCTGGAATAAAAATAATAATTATTATTATTATAATTATTATTATTAATAATAACAATAATTTGAATTTTTTTTCTCTCTTTCTCATATAAAGATTTTAACTTCAACCAGTATTTAGACTGTCCTCAAAATGCTTCATTTTTTCATCCTAACACTTACAATTTTACAGTGTAAGTAACTGTTTTACTTTTACTTTCTTAAAATGTCTTTGGAATTGTTCTAAACTCACTTTAAGGGAAATATGAAGTATCTTTTAAGTATCTCTTTTTGACCCATTGTGTTTTATATTGATTTCATTAAAGTGACTCTAAGACTAACTGAAAAGCTGGACTTAATGTGTTTATATTGTACTTTGTGAAGAAACCAAATCTACCACAGACATTACTAACTTTTCTCTCACTTATTTAAATTTTAGGCAGCTCAGAAACTTCTGACGCCCAGAATTATCTGAAGATTGTTCAGGCTGGAGACACTGTTAACTTCCCTTGTATTTTATCAAGTGATATAAGAAAAAGTGTGGTTTGGGTCAAACAAAGTGTTGGAAAGAAACCTCTTCCAGTCGTTTCATCATTTCAATTTGTAGATCACACATTTGACAATGACTTTGACAAACAAAATCGCTTTTTTGTAACAAAAGATGATGTCAGTTTTAATCTGAGCATCACAAACACACAAGTATCTGACTCTGCAACTTACTATTGTATAACATATGCATATCATTTCACATTTGGGAACAGCACTGACCTCATAGTTAAAGGTAAGCAGACTATTCACTCTTCTAAATTGCATTAATTCGCAACATACTGTCACTGTTTATTTTCTTTTCAGCTGCTGAACTGAACATCGAGTCTGAGCATCAGAGATCATCATCAGAGGATCTGCAGTGCAGCATCATCTCTCAGAGCTGTGCAGAAGAACACAAGGTCTACTGGTTCAGACACGACTCTGGAGATTCTCCTCCAGGAATGATCTACACTCAGGACAGCAGGAGCGCTCAGTGTGAGAAGAGCTCTGATCTCAACTCCACTGCACACAAATGCATCTACAGCCTGCCTAAGACTGATGAAGATCCCGCCATTTACTACTGCGCTGTGGCCGCTTGTGGACAAATACTGCTCGGAGATGGAAGAAAAGTTGGATTAAAAGGTGCACACCCACATTTGTTTCATTATTTCCTGTAACACCAGTATTTTATTTCAATAATATAGCCTATATTTTTCATTGCTACAGATGAATGTTTTCAGACACATTGGATTACAGTTGTTGTGATCATAACAGCTTTATCTATAATTGTGAATATCATTTTAAGTGTACAATTGCACAAGTACAGGCAAAAAGGTATGTATTATTTCATATCTTTACTGCATTATGTACGTTATGTTAACATCTCCAACTTAAATTCAAATAGAGCCTTTAATTCATAGCTGTAATGTTTAAACTGTCATTCTTTCTTTAAGATGGGGTTTACAACACTCAGAGCCATCAGTTAACGGTGAGCAGTCTAAACACTTTTTTGTTGTTATGCAATGCAAAATCTAACAATATTGAGTTATAATAATAATTTTAAATCTGTTAGATTATTCTCTCCATATTTAAAAGAATAGTTCATCCAAAATTTTGAATGTACCCACTATTTACTCTCCATCAAGTGGTTCCACACCTTTATGAGTTTCATTCTTCTGTTGAACACAAAAGAAAATATTTTGAAGAATGCTGTAAACCATTGACTTCTATAGTAGGAAACACAAATACTATGGATGTCATTGGTTACATTATTTAGAATAACTTATTATTTTTTCGGAAACCATTGACTTCTATTGTTGGGCAAACAAATGCTACAGTATGTAAACTAATGGTTACAGGCTTCAAACATTTTTAAAATAAATTATTTTGTGTTTAACAGAAGAATGAAAACCAAACTGGCTTGTGATAAGTGAAGAGATTGTAGACGATGAAAGAATGTTCAGTTTTGTGTGAACTATCTCTTGAAATGTTTTCAAAATGCTTCAGAAAACTTTAGAAAAAAACAGTATGTTCAAATTCTTTAAAGTCTAATCACTGAGCAACTGAACACTGAAAACTGAACTGACACTGTTTCAATTCACTATAAACTTCCATGTGAAGCTGCTTTGACACAATCTACATTGTATAAGTGCTATACAAATAAAGATGAATTGAATTGAATTGAGCAATTTAAATAAACATTACATCATACTGTGATACATATCATTTCTGAACGTGAATTATGTATGAACTTCCAGTTTGGGGAACTTTCACCCAAAGGAACTGAAACAAACAATTTTGAATTATAAGGTTTCACAACAAATAATCCATTCCCGAAATGTAAACTGTATTGTAAACTGAGTAATGCATTCATTGTGCTTAATTTTTTTTAATGAAAAGTAATGTAACTCTTGGCTGACAGTTCTACTGAAATTACTTGCATACCATCAAAAAAGCACCAAAAAGTTGTACAGTATATATAGGCGGTATAAAAACACAAGAGATGTTCTCAGACCAGCATATTCTGCATCAAGTCCAGATTTTAGTGACATACATTATACTGTATATATAGTATTTAACTCTAGTAGCTAACTATAAATACATACACACACACACACACACACACACACACACACACACACACACACACACACACACACACACACACACACACACACAATTAAGGTAAGTCATTTTGAACAATTTATATGAGCTGAATTTAAACAAATTAAATTAAGTAATGTTCAACTTAATTTGGTTGTTTAAATTCAGTTTATACAGTATAAATTGTTTGCAACAATCTGCAATGAACCATTTTTTCAGTGTACATGCGTAATACAGATAAAGATGCAGATAGGCCTTTATGCAGAGAGTCTGCTCTTGCAGGTACGTTTCACACCTTTAATTTAGAAGCAGGGTTATGAAACCCACACCGCAGCAGCAACAGTGTTACGACATGACAGGAAAACTATTATACTGTACAGTAACAAAAAACACTTGTTGACTGTCCAGCCTGTAAATTCTCTCATTCTGAGTTTTCGATAAATATGACAACGCCTGCAGCCATTAATTATCCTGTGGTCATTATTTACACTATCACATCACAAATATGCAAACAATAATTTTGAAAGGTGATACTATGGAGCCACAAAAAAAAGTTGATCCTTGAATAATGAAACAAAATAACCCAGGATTACTTTTACATTAGATTTACTCTAGGTATTACGCAGGGTTAAGTATTAGAGTGAAAAGCCTTTATGAATACAGCAAGCTTTATTACTGTTTCCTATTTAGAGAATACAGATATATGTTATTGTGTGGATAAATGTAGCAATATGAATTTCTGTTCTGTGTCAGGTGGATCAGGCTGATGGTTTGAATTATGCTGCTTTAAGCTTCCAACTAAATCCCTCCACATCTAGAAAATCATTGGAAAGAAACCTACAAGACACTTCTTTGTATGCACATACAAGACGTCAACAAATGTAGAATAAATTGACTAGTTTTGCTTATATAGTAGTATCTATTGAGACACTTTGTGTGAAAACTAATTCGCAGGCGACACCACAATTACAAAATATGCCAACATTGTTTTAAAAACCTCTGTCCGTGGTACTGAAATAACAGTCTTCAGAGATATTATTTTTAGTAAGCATGACTTCATAAGTACTGAATCTATGCCAAATGATCAATTAAAGATATGACTGTTCACAAAGATAGTCAGACTATTAATGAACTGCTTATGTACAACCTCACACAAGCACTTGCAGTTTCTATATGTAATACAATGATTGATTCAATATTGAATTGTAATTGTATTGACACATGCTCTGGTAGGATGTGGTTCAACTTTTTATTTTACACATTGTATTTGACAAACTGTAAGTAAAGCAATTATGTGTTTAAATGTGTTAATGTATTTTTAAAACTATACTGTAATTGTGTTATTTGCAAATAAAAATGAGGACTAACGATTGATGTGGAGGCCAATGTACAATGAACTATTCTGGTAAATTGTAAATAGACAATTTTTGACTTTGTTATAATTAGGGCTGTATGATATTAGAAAAATCTGACATTGCAATATTTTATTTTGCTGCATTTTATATGGCTTAAATAGCTCGATTTGTAATGAAATCATTAACTTTGAATTTTGTAGAGGAGCGAATCAAGAAATTGCAAGTATAAATAAATAAGATAAAAAGTGAAATAAGTAGTCAGATATTCAGGTACAGTAACATGATACGATACAATATTATCATGATATTTTGCCATCAATATTAATAGATCACAATATCAGCCATATATCACAAGAAAACCATCCACAATATATCATATTTGTAAATAAAGAGCATCAAATAGTCATACGATGTATTTCTTTTATTAACAGCACATATATTTCTTAGAATTGCAACATTTATATATGTTCGATCTGCCATTACGACCTCATGCGTATCACAATTTTGTCCTGCCCCTATTAAATAATCAAATGTAAATGTAAAATGTAAACACTGCACATTCTTCATTGCTTATCAACAATAATCCCAACTCCTCATTGCAGATGCTGCGATGTGACTATTGCGAATGCACACATTGTGATATCAATGCTGAAACGATATGTGCAGCCCTAGTTATAATTTTTCAAAGTCAGATATTTTTATATTATAATCATAATCAAAAGTGATTATTCTGCTCCATGCTATTACTGTACAAAATTAGCAAATTTATCAAATATAAAAATTGTTGACAATTGGTAAGACACTTAAAGGTTGTGGAAAGTGAAATGTATAAAGCAGGCAAACTGGAAAAATGAAAAACAAAATGTGCAAATGAAATATTATAAAAATTATCATGGAGGCATAAACATATACACTGTAAAAATAAATCCTGAATTATCAGTTTTCCGTATTTTGTGATTTGTTTTTTTCTCTCTCTATGTTTATTTATGCTTTTGAATTGCATTATGTGACCTTGATCTTTACTCCATAAACTTTTAACCTTGAAAAGTTTGAAAAAATATATAATAAAAATAGCTTTCATTAATATTTTTAATAGTTTAAAGTGATATATTATTGGGGTTGGTGTTGTATGTTATGCTACAAAAACCTTGTAATAAACTGCCAGTACATTTTTGTTATTTTACAGACTTATTTCTCTATATATTATCTCAAACTACTAAAATGTCAATAAAAGTCACTTTGTTGAACTGTATTTTCAACATCATTTGACAATGCATTCGACAATGCAAAGATCAACGTCCTACAATGCAATTCACAGTGGTAAGTAAACTGAAAAAACTTATGAATAAAATACGGAAACTTTTAAGTAACAGATATGTTTTACAGTGTAGGCTGTAAGGCCGGCTGTGAGGTTGCCATCAGCATGACTAAATCCAGACCAATGGCTTCTGGCCCTGAATGGAAAAAAGTATATACAATAAACGGCTTACAATAATAAAATGTTGCTATTTTTATAACCTGCTGTTTATGTTGCTTTCAGTTCAGACTGATAAATATTGTTTTCGCAACAGGATTTGCTGAATCACAAGCACAGGAACAACTCGGCAAGATTTGCCTGTCAGGTAGCTCATGTGAGCTGTAATATATTTTTAGTAGTTTTCCAACCACAGGACAGGCCAAGTCGTGTCTATCTCACCACCCACACTCATTCACGGCCCACAAACACCACTCCAAGCAGATTGTTTGTGTGTCATGCATCACTTTTTGTTCCATTTCTGAGCACTATATTATAGGAGCAATTGTGCATATTGTTTAAATGACATATTGATGAACAGTAATAACAGTTCAATTTTGCATGCATTGAACAAATGCTTTAGTATATGCAGGAAATAAATTCACTCAGAATGTTTTTTTGCTGGCGAATTTCAGTTAAAATAGAACAGCAAATAATGCATTGAATTACGCATGAAATTGAGATACACTATAAAAACTATTTTTGCTGCCCTATTTTTCAGTTGAATCAAATGAACTTTTCCAGTCATTTCTACTTACATCAATCAAACTGACCAAAAATATTAAGTTAAGCTTTGTATAGCTTTACAATTTTTGTTGAAACTTATTAAAATACATTTAAAGAATTATACAAATATTTGTTGTCTTGACTTTTGTCATTAAGCCTTTTTTTTGTGTGTATACTGTGGTTGACAGTTTTTATGGTTTTAAATAATGACTGTTCATTTAAAGTATGACTGTTTTAAATAATGGTTTACACACACAGCATTGTTGGTTTACAAACAAATAACACTACACTTGATTTTGGGTTTATTGTAAAACAAAATCTGAAATATTTCATGCCATACTTCAAAAATAAAGATGATTTAGTATTTAATTTTTTTTTTTTTTTGATTATGTTCATAAATACATTGGTCTTTAACTTTATAGTTTCAGATTTTTAATAGTATATGTATTAATTCCGGCACTTTTACCATAAACCGACATATCTACAATTAGGTAGGAGGTTAATATTTTGGAATTGAGTGTAACTAGCAACATTAGAGTTAAGAAATTCAATCCAACTTTTTTTCTTAGTGGGGCAGTTAAAGGGTTACATTTATGCACAACTTTAACTCTTTCCGTTTTTGATTTGTTTAACAACTGACAAAGCAAAGTGGCAAAATAATAATGCAAAATAATGCTGCATTTATTTGATTTAGTCATAATAACTCATTATTTGCTTCATAAATAAGAGACCACACTCCAAATTCACCAATAAGATTATAATTCTGAACATTATATTATTCTGATAAAAATAGGCAGGCACAACCAAACATTGATCACAAGTTCAAAGACTTTTGCACTTCAACCAGCCTCAGTTCTGGCCATGAATTTCTGCTGTTGCACAATAACTGTGAAGAATCCTTTACTGTGGTCAAAATGTGAAAGCAGGAAGGAAGAAAACATGTTCACGCCAAGCTGCTGTTTAAAAAACTTTCCATATGACACCTTACCGAAATACAATATTCATAAACGCTATACAGACAAATATAAAGGTCACACACAAACATCTACACACACATACGAGCACACAACATAAAGTGTGCATGTTATGCTACACATTTAAAACTAAAAATACTTTAAGCTGTTGATATATTCATTTGTCAATAAACATTTCATATTATATTTATGTATAAAAGTGTGGTCAACTGTAAACTTTAGATTTGCTGCATGTGCATGAATGCTCCGTTAACATTAATGTGAATCAACCAATGAAATCAAGTAAATGTGTTTTTCTTCAGTATAGGGAGGTACAGTATATAAAGGTGAGCGTCTCTGTGTCTTTCTCTTTTGGACTATGTTGAAGAGGAAGATGAAACCTCATGGCTTCCACACCAAAACCAGCCTTGATCTGTAATGATGTCTGTAAGTAAAGCTTTTAGACTTTTTTCACACAATAATTAACTTTATATCATTAACAAACTATTAACCTAAATTATTAACTACTTATTTACTTAAACTTTGTGTTTTTTGATCCAGCTATTTAAAGCTAAACATATCCCAGAGTGCAAATTTGCATAAAAAAACAAGGGTCACACTTTACAATAAGGTTTCATTAGTTAATATATTTACTAGTGTGAATTATAAAGGATACAGCATTTATTAATCTTAGTTCAACATTTACTAATGCATTAATACAATCCAAATTAATGCTTGTTAACATGTGTTAATGCACTGTGACTTGAACTATGAACTACTTGACATGAACTAACAATGAACAACTGTATTTTCAGTAACTAATGTTAACTAACATGAACACATAATGTGAGATATTATATTGTTTGTATTGTTCATTGTTTGTTCGTTATCTAACATTAACTAATACATACTCATTGTAAAGTGTTACCAAAACAAGAGGTTACTACAATTTTATTAAGCTAAAATTTATATTTTATTCATTTGTCTTTACAAATGAACTAACCATAGCTTGGGGTTTAACTGTGTACTGTTTCATTTAGGCTTCTTAAATGTTTTGTTGTTTATATACTGTATACACTTTAAAAATATGATTCTTTTTTTCTAGATGATTCACCCTAAGCAGTTCTGAATCAACAGATTTTTATCAATCGTCTAAAATGATTCATTGTTTTTTAATCCTATTGCTTTACCTTTTAACATGTAAGTAACTTTAGTTTTGCTATGCATAATGAATCAAAGTAAAACTAACCATCTTCCCGCTCATGATGATTTTAATTTTTTTTATAGGCACGTCAGATAATGCAGCTTTAAAAGGACAGAATCATGTGAAGATTATTCAAGCTGGAGATGCTGTAAACTTGACATGTATTTTTCCAAAAGAGTCAAGAACCAGTGTGGTTTGGGTCAAACAAAGAATTGGAGAGAAACCAAGTCTAATTGCTTCAGCATATCAAGGTTTAGCTGGCAAATATGAAAATGACTTTGACAAACAAAATCGCTTTTTTATAGAAAAAGATGAAGGTAGTTTTAATCTGAGCATTACAAACATGAATGAATCTGATACTGCAACTTACTATTGTGTTTCATATGTGTATGCGTTCATATTTGGGAACAGCACTGACCTCACTGTTAAAGGTAAACAGAACACATTCACTAAGCTGTGCTTCAGTAAGTTCAGTCAGATTAGCATTTTGCTGTTTTCTTTCTAGCTGGTGAACTGAACATCGAGTCTGAGCATCAGAGATCAGCATCAGAGGATCTGCAGTGCAGCGTCATCTCTCAGAGCTGTGCAGAAGAACACAAGGTGTACTGGTTCAGACAGGGCTCTGGAGAATCTCCTCCAGGACTGATCTACAGCAGGAGCGCTCAGTGTGAGAAGAGCTTTGATCTCAACTCCACTGCACACAAATGCATCTACAGCCTGCCCAAGACTGATGAAGATCCCGCCATCTACTACTGCGCTGTGGCTGCTTGTGGACAAATACTGTTCGGGGATGCGGTAACCTTCCCAGGTGCACTTATAGTAAACGCTGCATAATACAGTAAATGCTGCATGTTTTTTTAATCACCAGATCTACAGATTTTCTTTTGCTATTTTTTTTTTCTACATTTTTCTTCAAGGTTTCTGGACACCTTGGAAGATAGTTGCTCTGGTGTTGGCAGTTTCAAACAGTTTATCAGTGATTGTCATCCTATTTCTGGGCACACGTTTGTACAAGTTTCAAAAGAAAGGTAGGAATTACACCAGCACACCTTACTATATCTGAACCGTTATTTCATGCACTAAAACCACAGTTTTGTGTTGTAATGTTGTTTTTCAAGACAGGACACAGAACATTCAGCTTGGTCAATTAATGGTGAGCATTTCAATGTTTAATGTGATTTGTATATAAATGCTTTAAAACAACCATTAAATGACGTTACTTTTAATACAGTGAGTAAACCCATTACTTTTAACATGATTAGTTCACTTTAACAAATGTGAGTTAACAAATTGCCTTAAAATTCAGTAAATAAACTCCAGTGCTCAGTATACTGTAATTGAGCACACCCCATTTTGAAAATGAATAGTTTAATTCATTTCTCAGTCAATATAGGTAATATATTTTGGTGCATTTGACCAAAACAGATTTATCAAACAGGAATATTAAAACAACATAGTCACCAAACATATTTAGAAATAGAAAGAGAATACATTTAACTACAAGTTCAACAAAAATACATATATATTTTTGTTTCTCTTGATTTTTCCTCTTGTAAACCAAATTATTCAGCAACTGTTACTGTTTTAGTTTAGTTGTGGGAAGGTCATTTTTGCGAAAATGTCTCTGATAGTGAGGGAGAGAAGTACACCGACATAGTCTTGGAAAACCTTTTGCATAAATCTTGTTTTGCATACTATCTTCATCAAATTTAAAATATAAACTCATGAGATGTTTGGCTTTCAAGGCACATTTTTTCTAGGTTAATACATTAATGCTTCTCTGTGTTTGTATAATGAAAATAAAATATTGAACAGTACAAATTGTCTTTCTTTCACTGTTTTTTTTTATCATGAAACTTTCTAGACCATAGTAAAGCTCAAACTGTTTTCTTTCCAGTTATACCTAATTTCTGTTTGTAGCTCACTGGGGTCAAGAACTGTTACTATTTAAAGTTAGGTAGGTGTAAATCCCTATAATTAAGTGCTGGCAAACTGTTTTTTTTATTATTTAATATTTTCCCTAACATATAAATTTGGCCTACTAATTTTGGACCATTATTGTACATTATTTTGTTAGAATAGCTTCAGATTTGGCTTCGGTACTGACTAATTCAATATATATGCATAAATATAATACTGTAAAGCATCCTAGAAAATGTGAATTTAATAGAGAGATTTGAGAGGGGTGGACTCATGCGTACATGCTGAGCACTGTATGTGCAGAATTATAAAAATTAAGTCTACTTAACAGTCCCAAGTTCAGGTTCACTCACTTTTTTTAAGTCAACGGTAACACTTTAGTTTAGGTCACAATTCATGCTATTAACTACTAGCTTAGTACCTGCCTATAATTAAAACATGAACTGTTCATTACTAGTTATAAAGTATGATCCTATTCTGCATCTAAAAACTTAAACCTAACTGTACCGTACTATTAATAAACAGCTTATTAATAGTTTATTCATATATATTGTTAGTTAATGGTTTGTTAATACCATGAATTGTATTAAACTAAATACAAAAGTGTTACCTAAATTAAAGTATGGCAATGGCTTTTTTTCATTAAAGTAACTAACCGCTTTTACAGTATAGCCTACTTTTGACTAAATGTTGTAAACTGCTGTTCTAGGATGAAGACAGAGGTGTTTTGAATTATGCTGCACTGAGCTTTCAACAAAAGTCCTCCACTTCTAGAAGACCCAAAGAAAACATTTAAGATAAAGACATACTGATTTATGTGGGGAATCATTAAATATGTTGTGTTGTGATTTAACTGGTTAAACCAATCAATATGTTTAACTCCTAATTACATGTAACTGTTTGAGCTAATATCATGCGTATATTAACTGTAATGTCACAAACTGAAATTAAAGAATAATAAAATTTTATTCATTCACTTTCCTTCGGCTTAGTCCCTTTATTCATCAGGGGTCACCACAGTGGAATGAACCGCCAACTTATCCAGCATTTATTTAACACAGCGGCTGCCCTTCCAGCTGCAACCCAGTACTGGAAAACATCCATACTCTCATTCTTACACATATGCCAATTTAGCACATGTCTTTGGACAGCATCTGGAGGACACCCACGCCAACACGAGGAGAACATGCAAACTCCACAGAGAAATGCCAACTGACCAAGCCGGGACTCAAACCAGTTACCATCTTGCTGTGAGGCGACAGTGCTAACCACTGAGCTACTATGGCGTCCATAATATAATTTAAAGATGTTTTTTTATACTTCTGTGTCTACTGTTTTACTATATATTTAAAATAGCACTCAATAAGAATATTGTTTGGAGTCACATACATTTAAAATCCACTGGTTTGTTGTAAATGTCTGAAGATTAGAATGAAATCTCTGTCCATGGTACTGAAATACCACATGTTAATAGAGACCTTTTTTGTGCAATATTTTGCAGTTATATTGATTGAATTAAAGTGTGCTACTGTCAAATACACACTGTTGACTTTTGATTATTGACATCTACATCAATTAAGAAGTCAGTAAATATTTTTTTATATGAAGTATCATCTTCATATTCATTTGTTTTTTGGCTTAATCCCTTTCTGGCGTCGCCACAGCGGAATGAACTGCCAACTTATCCAGCATATGTTTTACACTGCGGATGGGGAAAACCGGAGCACCCGGAGGAATTCCACACAAACACGGGGAGAACATGCAAACTCCACACAGAAATTCCAACTGACCCAGCTGGGACTCGAACCAGCGACCTTCTTGCTGTGAGGTGATTTTGCTACCCACTGCGCCACCGTGCTGCCCTCTTATAATACATTACTAAATAAATATGACATAAAAAATCCTTTTTTTTGTTATCATTAAAATAAAAAAAGACCAAAAATATAATAGAAACTGAACTATGCAAATCACTGCTTCACATTATTAGTAAGTGTTATTAATTTCAATTTTATTGCATTACAAATACCCTCAAAACTAAGGTTGTGAATCATCTGCATATTAAATATCTTTATTTTTTAATTATTTAAGAGATTGTGGCACATCACTAGACTGCTTTATTATTTTCTAAAGAGAGTCTACGAATTTGACAAAAACAGGTGAAGCCCAGTATTAGTAATAAGTGGCTCATAAGATCCCTCTAGTGGAGAAAGTCTGCAAAGACTCCACAATGCGACCATAAAAGGTGGGGCCTGCAGTATAAGACTGCATTCGAAAATATCATATCTAACTGTATGCTAAATTAATACATATTTTGTAATGTACTCTGGGTAAAAATCTGCATTTTATTTTCTGAATGCTTCAATTTTACTAATTAAAAGACATTTAATAAAACACATTAATTTAAAAGTACAGTATATACTGTATACAGTACCTTAAAAAAATAACTAACTGCATATACTGTATTGTAACCAGTTAGTTCAGCTGAGCGAATACGGTGGTGTGTGTGTGTGTGATTGTGGGATTGTTGTTAAAAGTGTGAACACACTAGCTGGTCAGTCCTGTGGTTGGAAAATTCTTAAACCGCACTGTGCACAATTATGCATGCAAAGTGATGCATGCAAAAACACAAAGGTGCACAAACACATCTAAGCATAAAACTTGGCGTCTATTTAAGCAATTAGCAAATAAGCAAAACATTGCAAATAAAGTAGAGCAAGCAATTTATAAAAGATAAAAACAAAACAATTCTACAGATTTGAAACGTCATTTTTTTATAGGTGATTTAGATCAATAATTAATAATCAATTTTTATTTTCATCATGTTTACATTGTTTTTAAAGAGACTTTTCCTTTGAAAATATTCATAACTTAATGTTTTGAATCTGTCGAGTGCTGTTAGTAATGTCCAATGCTGTATGTTTGAGAAATGTTTATCCGCTGCAGTTCACCACATCAGTTCTTAGTCTGTACTGAGCAGCTTCTTCCTGTCAGCAAGTCTACAGGAAATGATGTATTTTGTTTCTGCCCTCTGATTTGTTGGTCTCGTGTTTAGACAAATGTTGACTTTGAAGAGGAGTTTTTTTTACTTTTTTATTTATTTTGTTTTTAGTAGAGAATTTAAGAGGCACAAAAATTATATCAGAACATTCCAGGATTATAACATAACAACATAAGTTTACATAACATAACATACAGTAACATAACACAACATAACATAATATAACATAACACAGTAACATAACACAACACAACATAACCCAATGTAAACTATACATTATGCAGCTTCCACCTGCCAACTACACTAGTTTTTTAACATGTTATGATATATTGAAATTATATATTTAATATATTTAAAATTATGCCTATTTATATTCTGATATCCATCTGCTATCTAAATGTGTCAGAAAATCAATCAAATGGCAATTATTATGCCAACAAACGTTAAAGTAGAGCTTTTGTTATCTCTATTAATATATTCAGTGTATGTGCCACAGTGTTATGTAATTATGTCATTTAGAAAACAAAAATGCCCCTTTTAATGACAGGAATACACTTTGTGTGTGAGTGTGTGTGTGTGTCTGTGTGTGTGCAAGCTATACTAGTGAAGGCTCAACTGTCCTAACTTACAGTAGATAGTTAATTATGATCTACTAGTGAAGACATTTTACTGGCCCTTACTAATTAAAAATGCTAATGAATTGGCTAGAGGATGTTTTATTAGCACATAATGATTGGCACTTGTTTCTATGAGGATTGGGTTTAGGGGTAGAGGTATTGTTAGGCTCATAGACAATATCCTTAACCCGATATAAACATAATGGAAATCTAAGTTTGTGGTACTAGTTTGATGAAAAAACCTGCTTGTGTGATACCTGTGGTTTTTGTGTGTGTGTTTCACACTAGTCTACACACCCATGTGAATCATTTGTGACAAAGTCATTGCCTTTCTCAAAGATTTCTCCCAGCCATGCAACTGCATATGAGATGTGCACATAGTGAGATGGTCCCTTTCACATCTGAAGCTTTTAATTTACTGCAAACAAGTAAATTAAAGTATATATTATTCATTTATAATACAACCCCAAATCAAAAAAAGTTGGGAAAGTATGGAAGACAATACAACAAACATTATTGAATGTGTTCCTCATCATTTTATTGGCTTTTTTTTATTATTTCTTTTTTTTCTTGCAACAAAAAAGTTGGAACAGTAAAGCATTTACCACTTTGTAATGTTGCCATTCCTTTCCACAACATTTAAAAGACGTTTATGGACTAAAGACACCAAGTGTTTCAGGGTCATTTTATCCCATTCTTCCTGCAAACAAGTCTTAAGGTGGGCAACAGTACGGGGTCTTCGTTGTTGCATTTTGTGCTTCAAAACGCACCACACATTCTCTATTGAAGACAGGTCAGAACTACAGAAAGGCCATTTAAGCATCTGTATTTTGTTCCTCCACAGCCAGGACTTTGTAATGTGTGCAGAATATGGTTTTGCATTGTCTTGTTAAAATATGCATGGTCGTCCCTGTAAAAGGCAGCAGCAAATTGTGCTCCAAAATCTCTATTTACCTTTCAACACTAATGGTGCCATCACAAAAGTGTATCCTCTGCACATCTTTGCTCCTAAAGGACTAGACCATCCCTAAATGCTGCTTTTGTGCCAAATCCTGCACAAATACCTGGATGGGAGACCACATGAGAAAACTAGGTTGCTGTTGGAAGTGGTGTTAGTGAGGCCAGCAGGGGGTGCTCAACCTGGGTTATGTGTGAGTCCTGATGTCCTGATATACCAAAGGGGAGACTATACTGTCATTAAGTGTCGTCTTTTGGGTGAGACATTAAACAAAGATCCTGACTCTCTGTGGTCATTAAAATTCCAATGGCACTTTTCGTAAAGACTAGGGGTGTAATCCTGGTGTCCTGGCCAAATTGCCACCATCAGCCCTTACCCATCATGTCCTCCCAATCATCTTCGCCCCATTGAATTAATGTCTCTCCACTACACCTATAGCTGGTGTGTGGTGAGCGCACTGTTGCTATTGTCCTGTGGCTGCCATCGAATTACCCAAGTGGATGCTGTACACCGGTATCATTTGTTACATTTGGCTCTTTATTTGAGCAAAAGAATTGTGAAGCCAAAGAGTTGAACATACCAAATAACGTGATCTGATCTTGTATTGCCCAAGTAAACGCAATCAACTATACTCAAAGTAAAACATGTTTAAAATGACATTTCGGATTATATTAAAAAGACAATACTCTGGCATTATTTTCTGCAAACATCACGAAAATAATCTAAGCTGCAGTCAGGCTTGAGTTTAACTTGTTATGGCCTGAAGTGTTTTGTAGACATTTCTTGAGTGATCATGCTGTACTTTATAAATGAGTTTTTTTTAGAAAAATTATGTCAAGTTCTTCTGCAATCAAATCATTTTGAGCAGCCAAGATCAGAATGTCTTCACCCTACAATAATCAGGGAAAAACAATCAAACTTTTAAAAAGGCCATTAACTTTTTATGTTTTGCACTTGATAAGATTGATAAGAGAAACAGTTTCAAGAACTTACTTGATTGACTTGAGATTTGTAGATTGTGGATGAAGGGAAAAATATTCAATTAATTAAAGGCAACTAAACGTAATAAGTTATCCTGTGGGTCTTAAATAAGTAATAAATATATAAAAATAGAATTAATATAACAAATGTTAGGTATGGACATAATAAAATTGCAATTAAATTATTGTTTATTTTACAAGTACAAAATACACTGTAAAAAATAAATCTGTAAAATTTACGGTAAAAAAACGGCAGCTGTGGTTGCCAGTATTTCCCCATTTTAAAATACTGCACAAACCGCAAAAGTAATTTCTCATTTTTACAGTAAACTACCGTATTTCATTAATTTATAGAGGTAATATATCTGTATTTTGAATTACCAACATCTACACATTTTTTGTTACTCAGATAGACACATTAACACAGCCATATGCAGGTGGTGATGAATAAATCAATGCTCATCACAAACTCACAAAATCAGCGTATAGAAGGTGCTCAGTGTCATTCACATAGCTACTAAACACCAGTATGGTAACACGCATAAAATTAAATTCATGAAATAAACATTGTTTATCAGATGTAACATAAATCTCTGGTGTACATAACTGATGGGGAAAAAACTAAAAAGATCCATAGTAATGTCAACAAAAAGCATAAAAAGTGATGTGCCATGCAGGCAATTCTGGGAAAGTCAATTTACGGTTATTTTTCGTATATACTGTATTAAGGAAACATACTGTTAACCAAGTTACAGATTTTTACTGTAGCATTTTTACAGTTTTTTACCATTGAAATTACGGCCATTTTTTTACAGTGTACTTGTTATAAAACAGATTTTCTGAAAACCGCTAACCCTGAGCGCAAGTACAAATTTTATATTTTTTAAGGGAATATCATAATGCTAAATACATTTTCATTTTAATTCAAATGTTGTTTTTCATTTTAGGGGAAATGGCACTCTTTAAAGAGCTAGTGAGTGTATGTCGCAGTTTAGTTTCGGCAGAGAATGACCTCTGAGTCTGTTTTCACACCTCTAGCTGCATAAATACCACAACATGTGAAACCCTAGCTATTCTTTCACTGCTAGAAAAAAAGCCTCATCTGTGCCCTGTAGACAACTATTAACACACTATTACCATACTCTCCGACACTTGATAAACAAACTTAAACTAAAGTCTATAAGACACAGATTTGTCATTTCAGCACCAAGGACAGAGATACGAATAATTTTTGCATTGGAAAAATGATTTAACATAGCTTTATACATATTCATGCAGAATAAAAAACTGAGCTTTTGTGAGCATAATCTAAATAAGATAATATTGAAATAAATTAATGCAAACTAGGATAATCTGACAAATCTTAAAATCAGTAAACTAGGATTGCTATGAAACGTATTTAATTGAGAAGAACAGATTCAGAAGTTTTTAATATGCCATGTTTAGTGTTGCTTAACTTTAATTAGCAAACATATTCTTCCCTCTACACAATCAGTGACATCTTTGCTTTCAACTGATCTGATGTAAAAAGGACATTTCAGTTTCTTAATCATAAACATACACAAGCATCACATCATTAATGTCTAGACAGAACACAGGGAAGGGTACACCATCATAAAAGCATGTGCAGTATTCAGCCATAGGCATTTTTTAGACTTTTTTTAAACATATAAGAGAGGGATGGTCGTTTTTGACTTTACTACTATGATGAAAACTTAAACCGCAGATTCAGACCCAGTACATATAAGGAGAGGATGTGACTGTGGCTCTTACTGAAATCATAAGGTAAAGATGAGTTTCATCACTTCCTGCTAAAAAGACGAAACTGAGCGTGAGACATGCTGGAGTGAACATGAGCATACTGCTTTCAGCTTTAAATAAGTGTCTCATCTTATTTTACTTTTGTTTGAAGGTGCCACATTTGTGGTTTCACATTTTAGAAGTTCAGAATGAGAAATAAATATAATCACTATTACTGTACAGTTTATATATTATAAAATTATTTATAAAAAGTAACTTTGTGTGATTAAATAGTGGTATACAAATTACACTTCTGTCACATTCAGTATATCTGGCATGTGAAGAGAGAATAAACATCAACCACAATTTGTTGGAAGAAAAATAAAATTTTAAGTACCTTTTACCCTGTGTATGCATTTGAAAACTGACAGCTGTCTAAATAAAAACAGAAGAACAGTTTGTCTCATTGAACTCTTATACACTTAGAAGCATTTATTTATTAAAAATCTACTCCTGACACTGCACTGATACTTTACTAACAAATAATGCAGAAAAGTTCATCCAACTCTTTGCTCAAATAAAAATGAAAAATGTACTCACCCGAAAGACAACCACGAGAAAGCTTAACATAAAGCCCTGAGTAAGAGTTCAATGAAGAGTTACATGACTACTAGGCTAAAGATTTATTTCTGAAGAGACCCGCTTAAACTGCATATCCAACGCAATCTCACGGCAATTCGTAACTTTTTAATTTAGTGGCTAATTCGTATGAATTCGTACGATCTAATTTGTACAAATTAGTACAATTTGCTCATCATCCAATGACGGTTAGGGTTAGGGGTGGGGTTAGGTGCCACGCCTCCTTTTTAAAAATTGCACATTTTCGAACGACTGAACTCGTATGAATTAGCCACTAAACTGACAAAACGTTTCCTCGGCATATCCCATTTATTAGAATTAAATAAAAATCAGTCAGTTTTTAACAGCAAATTTTAAGTCCTCTAAAAGAAAAATTTAAGACTTTACCTCAACAAAAAAAAAAAAAAAACAGGAAAATGTAGGTATGGGGCAACACCAAATCGTGCTAAATATGATGTTTTGTCCCTTCCACATGTGAACGTACTCCGAGTCAGGGAACATTGCTTGAAAAACTAGGTGCATATCCTCATTTGAAGTGTATGAGTGGTGGCGGCTTACGGTTTGAAATACCCACAGTATTTCGGCCTTAAATGTAGCTACATTCGCAAAGCTGCAGAAGTCATTGCTTGATGAGAACATACTTATGGCCAAACTACTTCCCTGCGATGACACATACTTCTTGTGCTTCTCTGCTTTCATGTGTGAATCGAGCACTTTGAGGCCCATGACTTCTAGGCTGAATTACTGTAATGCTGTTTGCCGGCTGCCCAGCATCCTCTATTAACAAACGTAAGCTAGTGCAAAATGCAGCTGCCAGGTTCTTACCAGGTCTAGAAAATATGATCATATCACCCCAATTGTATCCTCCTTACACTGGCTGCCTGTTAAGTTTTGTATTGAATTTAAAATATTGCTTCTTACCTATAAAGCCTTAAATAATCAAGCTCCTGTTTATCTAACCAACCTCCTGTCTCGCTACAACCCAACCCGCTCTTTAAGATCTCAAAACTCAGGGCTTCTTGTAGTACCTAGAATAGCTAAATCGAGAAAAGGAGGTCGAGCCTTCTCATTTATGGCCCTTTAACTCTGGAATAGTCTTCCTGATAATATCCGAGGCTCAGACACACTCTCACTCTTCAAAACTAGATTAAAGACCTATCTTTTTAGCAAAGCATACACTCAGTGCATTACATAGCGGTATGACGCATGATGTGCCCCACACACGATTTTGCTTCGTGTTTATATACACTATGAACAGCAGCTATGCTAATTATTCTCCTTATTCTGTATTTCCAAATGGGGGTACTTATCTCAAGGCCCTCAGACTATGCAGCACCACTGATGCGATCCAAGACCAGCGACGAGACGATCCCAAGGTTTCTGGACCAGGCCGTATCCTGAGCAGCTGCTGTGGTGGTCATGGTGGAGAGCATGAGACTGATTCCAGTGATGCTTCAAGGACAGACGAGTCTTCGTGAGGTCCTTCCTGCGCCTAGACTGCAGCACAACGTTTGGCCATAGAAAAAAATGGTCGTGCCCAACTGAGCCTGGTTTCTCTCGAGGTTTTTTTAAATTCTTCACTTTCGCCAATTGGTGAAGTTTTTTCCTCGCCGCTGTCACCACTGACTTGCATGGTTTGGGATCTGTAGAGCTGCGCATCGATGGAATTGCTCTTCAGTGTTTGGACTCTCAGTAGTGATTATTAACCCACACTGAACTGAGCTAAACTAAACTGAACTTAAACACTGAAAACCGAACTGACACTGTTTCAATTCACTATAAACTTCCATGTGAAGCTGCTTTGACACAATCTACATTGTAAAAGCGCTATACAAATAAAGATGAATTGAATTGTCCCCAGTTTTATTGTCTTTTTACATAAAGCACACCTCCCTTCATGATTACTGGCTGTTTTCTTCAGCTACCCCCGATACTTTTCGTTCTCCAACCAATTGTCATCAAACAAACATTTGCCCATGCTTGCGATTTCGCAAAATGCTGTAGTGGCGAACCATCAGCGCAACGCATTCATCAATCACTTACTCCTATGTCACCTATGAAATGATGCAGGTTGCACCTACGAAGTGCTGCCCCCAAATGTTGCGCTGGTCAAATTGCGGTTGAAAAAATTTAAATAAAAATGACGAGTCGGACATGAAATTTAAGATCCCACAATAAATGTAAGACTTTCTTATAGAAAATTACAGAATTCAAGACATTTTCAGACCTTAAAAATAGAAAATTTTATTTAAGACGTTTCAAGACTTTTTAAGGACCCACGGGGACCCTGCTCATAGCAAGAAGGTTGCAGTTTAGATGTTTCTCCCCATGTTCGAGTGGGTTTCCTCCGGGTGCTCCGGTTTCCCCCACAGTCCAAAGACATGCACTATAGATGAACTGGGTAAGCTAAATTGGCCGTAGTGTATGTGTGTGAATGAAAGTGTATGGGTGTTTCCCAGTGATGGGCTGCAGCTGGAATAACATCTGCTCAGTAACACACATGTTGGATAGGTTGGTGGTTCATTTCTCTAATTAATAAAAGGACTAAGCCAAAAATAAAATGAATGACTAAAAGGTAAAATCAGTAAATGAAAACTATACTGTATCTTTCAGCTTATTTTCACTGTGCAAATACCAGCAGCCTAAACACATCCTAATGTTACCTGTCATGCCTCTTCGAGAAGATCAGTATAATTATTTATATGAAACAAACACAATGAAGGGCCTACAGGAATATGTTGTACTTCTACAACATAATATCAAAACATATGTGGTATGTGGTGTGAATGCATAAAAGTTATGGTGAACGTACATAAGAATCTCAGTTGTCCGAAGAAGAGGCTGATGAACACATGGTGAGGACACATTCATCTACTCTTATTTTCTAGCTTGAGTAAATTAACTGATAACATGTTCACTTGTTCACTTTTATAGGGGAATTCAAAGCAGGAGGATAATTTTGGAGGACGACTGATAATGAGATATTACTTCATTTTGTTGCTTTCCTCAACTATATACCTAGATGTCTTTTTAAATAATCATTAAAATACATTTAACAGTATATAATTAGTTCAACTCTTTTCAACTGTTTTGTATTTTATCTTGCAGTCTGCTTGACTGGTTTTGATGTTGTTCAGGAAGATAATGTAACAACAGTTGAAGCTGGTGGGGATGTAAACTTAACATGCATATTTCCAGAGCTTGTACCATCGACAAAAGCATGGTTTAAACAGACGACTGATGGAAAATATCTACAAATAGTTTCTTCACATACAGATCAACAGCCTAGCTGGAATCCCAACTTTGAGAAAAATCGCTTTAATGCTGGCAAAGGAGATGATTATTTTAATCTGACAATTTTAAAGACAAAGTTATCAGACTCTGCAACATATTACTGTGTAATCTCAGCATATCAAACTATTGGAATGGGCTCAGCAACTTGATTATTTTTCAAAGGTATATTTTTTGTTGTTGTTGTTTTAGAGTTTATTTAGTCTGTGGTGGCTGTTTTTTATTTATTTTTGTCTTGACATTTATGTGCTTGTGAAGACCCAGATGCAGACAGACACACAACTTTCCATGAGTCTTTGAGAGTTGATCCAGGAGATTCAGTGAATTTACAGTGCAGCATCTTCACTGAGAGCTGTGCAGGAAATCACAGCGTCTACTGGTTGAAACAAAGTTCAGCAGGCTCTGAAGGAGTGCTTTACACCAAAGGAGAGAGAAATGGCTGCTGTAAGAACAGCACTGAGTCTCAAACACAGAGCTGTGTCTACAGTCTCCACAAGAACAACATCAGTCGCTCTGATACTGGCATTTACTACTGTGCTGTAGATGAATGTGGAAAAATGCTCTTTGGAAGAGGAACTCAATTGAATATTAGAGGTACGGTTTTTAGAGAAATATTTAAAGCTTGTCATTTAGGAGGAACATTTGATTCAGATATTGCTGGAAATATGGACTGATCTACAATCAGCACTCTGAATCACATATTGAATGTTTTGTCATTTCAGTAAGTAATGCTGTAAATCCAACTCTGATTGCTCTTGGGATTTTAAACATCATATTTTTGGCATACACTGTTTTTGTGACCATAAACCTACGTAAGAAAGGTAAGATAATTATTGGGATACTTACTGCTAACATGTATTTGTAATTATGTATAACTGCTAATATGTATTTTAAACATATAATTCCACTACATAAATACAGTATAATGGCTTCTGTGGGTTTTATCAAGGTAAATTTATCAAGAACTCTTTAAGACCATGATAGAAAACATTAAACACTATAGAAGTCAATTTTCCCATAGCTTATAATCACACTGCAAAAAAAAAAAAAATAAATAAATAAAAAATAATAATAATAATGTCACTTGGGGCGACGCAGTGGCGCAGTAGGTAGTGCTGTCACCTCACAGCAAGAAGGTCGCTGGTTCGGGCCTCAGCTGGGTCAGTTGCCGTTTCTGTGTGGAGTTTGCATGTTCTCCCTGTGTTCGCGTGGGTTTCCTCCGGGTGCTCCGGTTTCCCCCACAGTCCAAAGACATGTGGTACAGGTGAATTGGGTAGGTTAAATTGTCCGTAGTGTATGAGTGTGTGTGGATGTTTCCCAGAAATGGGTTGCGGCTGGAAGGGCATCTGCTGCGTAAAATCGTGTTGAATAAGTTGGCGGTTCATTCCGCTGTGGCGACCCCAGATTTATAAAGGGACTAAGCTGAAAAGAAAATAAATGAATGAATGAATGTCACTTGGCTTAGAAAAATCATCAAAAAGTCTAAAGCAAAACTTGATCTAAGGATGTTTAGATATTTGTGTTAGGGGGGATATATATATATTTAGATATTTCCAGTACCCTTGTAAGACCCACAGGACAACTTATAACATTTAATTGCCTTTTATTTTTTCCTTCATCCACAATCCACAAATCTCAAGACAATCAAGTAAGTTCTTAAAATTATTTCTCAGAATTGCAAATAGCAACAGTAGATTTCACAATTACAATTATTTAAAATCTTTATATTTTATATTAAGTGTAGATTTAACTTTGAGATTTCAAAAGGTTCAAATAATATAATTTTCATTTAGAATAATACAGTCAATCTTATCAATTGCAAAAATAAATCTGGTTGCCATTTTAAAAAGTTTAATTGATTGTTAATATCTGATTATTGTAGGGTGAAGACATTCTGATCTTTGCTGATCAAAGTGATTTGATTGCAGAAGGACTCAACGTAAAGTTTTCTGAAAAACATTAACTTGTAAAGTACAGCATGATCACTCAGAAAATACCTACAAAACGCTTTAGGCCATAAGTTCAACTCGAGTCTAAATGTGGCTTAGCTCATTTTCATGATGTTTGCAGAAAATAATGTCAGATAATTGTCTTTAATATAATTTGAAATGTTATTTTGAACATGTTTTATTCTGAATATATATGGTTGATCGCGTGCACATATGGGCATTAACAGATCACATCACATGTTGTTTGGTATGTTCAACTCTTTGGCTTCACAATTATTTTGCTCAACTAAGAGCCAAATGTAACTCTGTTTTGTCTGTTATAGCTTCTGTATCATTTAGCAAATATGCAACATTCAAAATATTAAAACAATTAACAAACAAACTGATAATAAAGCTACTTAAGTTTGTACTATTGTATTTGATGCTCTTTATTTTCTTGGTTGTGCGCTATAATTTCATGTCCTGAAGTGCTTTTAAAAATCCAGTCCACTGTCTTTTCAAATATGTGAATCTTAAATGCAGTTTGACGTTTCTTTTACCCTGTGTATGCATTTGACAGCTGTCTAAATAAAAACAGAAGAACTGTTTGTCCCATTGAATTCTTATACATGTAGATGCATGTATTTATTGAAAATTTACTCTTGATTCTGCACTGACACTTTGCTAACAAATAATGCTGAAAAGTTCAACCTATCACAAACAACTTTTTGCTGGTGTAACTAACTAAGCTCTGCCCCTAAATAGTCTATTGTCAAAGCTTATTGAAGGCAAGGCTGAAACAATTAGACCAAAAAGCATAGCGCATGATGCCTTTATGAAGACTAAAATCACTATAGTGATTCGCTAAAACATGCTTCACATGTTAGTGTTACAGGTTTTCCAATGGTAATACAGACATTTTCATCCCCCATAATGCTGTCATTTGCACCTGGTTGGTGCTGGACATAATTTGTGGAATTTTCTGCAATTTCTGTGCAGAATTTTTTTTTTTATCTGTAAATAATTTATAAATAATTTTGCATATTTATATTATATAGGAGAACCAAGTCTTGCTGTCGATCCCAGTTGTAAAAGCAACAAATAATATAAAAACCTGACTTCTGATTTTTCTGAAATCAGTTGAACTGCATCCCAATCATGGACTCAAACATAGATTCTCAAAGAAATCATTCAAGTTTGGTGAAAGAAAAGTCATGGTTTGGGGTTACATTCAGTATGAGGGCGTGCAAGATATCTGCAGAGAGGTATCAAGACATTTGTGCTGCCCATTACATTACAAACCACAGGAGAGGACAAATTCTTCAGCAGGATAGCGCTCCTTATATTTCAGCTTCCATATCAAAGTTCCTGAAAGCTAAGAAGGTCAAGGTGTTCCAGAATTGGCCAGCCCGGCCCAGTCATAAGATATGAACAATATTGAGCATGACTGGGGTAAAATGAAGGAGGAGGCATTGAAGATGAATCCAAAAAATCTTGATTAACTCTGGGAGTCCTGCAAGAACGCTTTCTTGCCATTCCAGATGACTTTATTAATGAGTTATTTGAGTCATTGCAGAGATGTATGGATGCAGTCCTCCAAGCTAATGGGAGTCACAATATTAATTATTTTTTCTCTGCACCATGACTTTATATTCTATACTGTACATCATTTCTGTTAAGTGACAAGACTTTTGTCTAAGCAAAGTCAGACCTTATGCCGGTTTCACACCACAAGCGAAAGCAGGGCGTGAGCAGCGCGTATGGAGAGCAGAAGCAGCACGCAAGCGTTTACCTTTCACACCAGCTCCGTCTGCAGCGCGCAGTTCTTCAGCAGCTGCTGCACAGATCAATCTATCTCTGTCTATTCTCTATCTAGTTACCTATCTCTCTCTCTCTATATCTCTCTATATCTCTCCCAGCACACTACCTGTTCGAACTGTTACCGTCTG
>CAIGQZ010001108.1:1849714-1876363 GCA_903798205.1 Danio tinwini
TATTTTATTTTTATTTTTTTGCATGCTATTGCTACAACAACTTTATTGTAATTGTGCTTTATTCCAAAAAAATGTTTGACATGTCAAAATGTAAATGCGTATAATGCCTATGCAATTTATTTTATTTATTTGTTTATTTATTATGAACATTTTAATCAGTTTGTCATTGTTTTGTTTCTGACACCACCTTTAATATACATCACCTGGTTCAGTCAATAATTCATGAAATGTTCACTTTCGGGTAGATTTAGCTTGTACAGTAATACTGAATGGTCATTCCAATTGCTTACAGCAGTATATTTAATTCATCATTATCATTATAATACACAATTACTCTATGTATGTTTATTTGCATCTTATTTAATAGGTTTGTTTGTGCAATTCACTGACATTGGCAATTGTTCCTCTTTGTATTTTTCTGTCTTATATCCCACATGTGTGTAATGGCATTCCAGCTTGATTAAACGTACAAAACTGGGAGTCCTTCTCTGTTCTCTTACCGGAACTACCCCTATCATCTTGTGTGCACGACATTTGAACCCACTGATCGTCCCATAAGCTCATATACATAGCGTCAAAAAGCTGGTAGTGTTCGGGTTGTCACACTGGGAGAAAGGAGAAATTGCTCTTTATTAAAAATTTGGTACAGTTGGCAGTGAGGCCAGCAGCCTGGTTGATATGGGTGTCCCTGGCCCTCCTTCGAGGAAAGAGCAAATGTCTTTTTCTCAGAGTGGCCCATCTCAGGAACACTTTGCGGTGGTGATCATCTGCGAGGTGCTTGACGCTGCCGCTTAGCTGGTGGAACGGACAGGTCGGCAGAGCAGATTTTGTAGCCACAGACACACATCGTCGGCGAGAAGCAGCAGAAGTGGATGGGTCGGTAAGGAAAGCAATTTTGAGAGCCCATCTGTAGATGTCTTTCCCCATCACACTTGACTGCTCTTTCACCGTGGTGAATTCCTGGATGAACTCGCCCCCGGTGTCGCCGAGCTGGTCAGCCTGTTACATGTGTTAAGAAAGCAAACTTTGTCAACGTCACGCATATTTGCCAGGATTAGCCAGAGATGGCGTTCATTGACCACTAGTGTGGCCATCGTCCTTCCCCAGAAACTCACAGCAGACTTAATGGTTCTCAGAGCATAGTCGGTTGTAATGCATAGTGCATTAAGCCTGGGTCGGAACCTCCCTCGTGCAGCTGAGCCAACGCCTGTGCCAGGTAGCGCTGGTATGTGGCCATAGCGTGCAAGGCAGAAGCAGCCTGGCCCACAGCAGTGTAGGCTCTGGCCCCAAGGGGCGCAGACAACCCACAAGCTTTGGATGGGGGGCTGAGGCTGACCGCACCAGGAAGAGACACCATGTGGGCAAGATTGACCGCAATAGCATGCTTGACCAGGGGATTCACCTTGTACCCCTTGGCTGCTCCGTCATCGAGGAAGATGAGGGCAGAAGCGCACACAGACCGGGCAGAAAAAGGTACCTTCCAGCACTGCGTGAACTTAAGGTGCATCTCTGGGAAGACTTAAAGGGGTTTCCCCTTCCTTTCAGCCACCATGTAACACCCGTCTAATCGATCTGGTGGCGGAGCTGGGGGACAAGCCATCTCCAGCCAGACCGACAAAGCAGCCCAGGTTAGCATGGCCATCTGTCTGCGCGTGAGGCTTCTGAAAGCAAAAAAGTTGCTTTGCAACGCATGGCTGGCATTCTTATTAACAATTGATTGTGATTGCTGCCAGCTGCGTGTGCTGGCACTGCCAATTAATTGGCATTTCATTGGCCCATTTTATTTCTCTTCAGATGAATGAAGGCAAAATCCCATCGTACAAGTTTTCTACATAACATTGAAGTTCCCCTTCCGCTAGTGAATTTTACCTACACATATTCAGGGCTTGTACCGTCAACAATTAAAGTATGGTTTAAACAGAGGACTAATGGGAAATCCCAACAAATAGTGTCTTCATATTTAAATCAAAACCCAAGTTGAAATTAGATCTTCAATTAAGGGGAAAGAAATGCAATTTCAAACAGAGGAAACCAAAAATAAAAACACAATTAATGCGAGTGGACCTCAAAAAAATGGCACTTCATCACTTTATCTCACTATAGTGAGATTCCCGAACCCGAAGTGAGAGAAAGTGTTAGCTTGGAACATCATAGAAGAAATAAGGGATAACTGATTAATCAATAAAAGTTCAAAAAATTATGAAAAAAAATTTTAATTAGTGCAAGCTGTAATTTTTATGTGGCTGTTTGTTGGTGTGAAGTTTGTGAGATGAGACTTTTTTTAATAACAAAAGACACGTCTATTATAATGTTTATTTGTATGTGAAACATCATGCAGCATGGCTACCAGTTACGAACACTTTTTAAAAGTATATTATTTTGTGTTCGATGGAAAAAAAACTCATGAGAGAAACACATAAGGGTGAGTAAATGATGATTACATTTTCATCTTATTAAATTTAGACAAATACACCATTCTCAAGGGATCAAAAGTTAGGGAAACAGTTAGCATGTTAACATGCCTTCAACTATGTAACAGTACATCCAGAAGATAATAATATACTCTTCCACCAAGATTTACTTTACTATCCCATTAGGCCACATTCGTTTGTGAATGAAGAGAAGGGACAAAACTGACACTAATAGGACGTGTTATACTAATAACATGTTAAATGTAGTATTTGATTTTCATTTAAACTACCATAATACTTTATACTCTATAAATAGTACTCAGAAAGTTTCTGATGTTAGACAAACTAATTTCCACTAGATCATTATATACACAAACATTTAATTTAGCAGACTAAAAAGCTGTAAGAAGCTTACAAGAATATAGAAGCATATTAAATATCAAAATTATGACCCAAGTCACTACTTAAAAAAAAAAAAAAAAACATTATTTTACCTTGATGCGTTCGTGTTTCAACACTTGAATGCAGATAGGGTTAACTAAAAATAGAAAGAAAACAGACAGACAGATATATATATATGAAACTTCATGCTCAGTCATCAACAAATATCCTTATTTAAGCTGTAAAGATTTTTATCTTGCAAACTCATCATCAAAGACAGGAACTTTGAGGCTCTTGAGAGCATTTCTATTGGTTCTATTTATCTTATTTCCTGCTTTTTTTCTAGTAAACAACAATGTACTTTAAAGAACTGAAACAAAAATTTGTAAAGGTTTGAGAGTGGACAGTTTAAGCTGCAATGTTTACGACATGTCTTAATTTATGAGAGACAGAGTAATGGAAAGATGTTTGGGTTAGAATGTTTTTTTTAAGTTATTCTGATGTGGCATGTGGTGTGATGAAAGCATAAAAGTTAAGGTGAAACTGCATAAGAGTCTCAGTTGACTGAACCAGAGACTGACGAACACATGGTAAGGAAGGGCACAATCATCTACATTGTTTAGCATGTGTAAATGGATTGATAGCTTGATCATTTTTTCTCTATTTTTATAGGCAAATTTAAAGTGCAAGGATAATTTTGGAAGACGACTGATGGTGATATGTTTCTTCATTTTGTTGCTTTCCTCAACTATATGTAAATACCTCAATGTCTTATAAAATATTAATCCATTTAACACTATATAAAAAATTAAACTCTTTTCAACTCTTTTGTGCTTTATTTACAGTCTGCTCCACTGATTTTGATGTTGTTCAGGAAGATAATGTAAAAATAGTTGAAGCTGGCTTGGATGTAAACTTTACCTGTACATTTCCATGGCGTACGCAATCAACACAAGCATGGTTTAAACAGATGACCGATGGGAAACCCCTACAAATTGTGTCTTTATATGAAAGTCAAAAGCCAAGCTGGAATCACAACTTTAAAAAAACAAATCGTTTTAATGTTGCCAAAGGAGAATTTTATTTTAATCTGACCATTTTAAAGACAAAGCCTTCAGACTCTGCAACATATTACTGTGTAGTTTCATCATATCAGGGCACTGGAATGGGTTCAGGAACTCGTTTACTTGTCAGAAGTAAGTTATGTCTATTATTTTCACTCTGTTTGCTTGTGGTAGCTAATTTTAATCCTGACCATTTCTGTGTTTGGGAAGATGTAGCCGCAGACAGACACACAACTCTTCATCAGTCTTTGATAGACACTGTTGGTCCAGGAGATTCAGTGAATTTGCAGTGCAGCATCTTCACTGAGAGCTGTGCAGGAGATCACAGCATCTACTGGTTCAAGCAAAGCTCAGGAGACTCTGAAGGAGTGCTTTACACCAAAGGAGAGAGAAATGGCCACTGTAAGAACAGCACAGAGTCTCAAACGCAGAGCTGTGTCTACAGTCTCCACAAGAACAACATCAGTCACTCTGATTCTGGCATTTACTACTGTGCTGTGGCCTCATGTGGAGAAATACTGTTTGGAAGAGGAACTCAACTGAATATTAGAGGTAAGATGAAGGCAAAACAAATATTTGTGAAAAAGCATTTGATTAAAAAAAATATTACATGATACCCAACTGACCTAACAACTTACAGTATATCCAAATGAAAAGATAAACTGATGTATTAAACGTAAAAATGTTATGAAAACTTGCATTCATATCTGAACGTGATACTGAACTCATCATGTTAAATTCATTTCAATTGTGTTACAGAAAGTGATTTTATTCCTGCTCTTCTTGCTTTGGGAATTTCAAATGTCATATTTTCGGCCCTTATTGTTTTTATGGGAATTAAAATCTTCAGGAATCAGAATAAAAGTAAGGCTTTATAAATAAAATAATTGTTTTAGTGTAAAGCAAAACAGTCAGATTTAAAACACATGACGGCTATTTATAATGACTACACTGTTTCTTGATGTTTTTAAGCATCCACTGCTCAAACAGCTCAAGTAAGTACTTCACCTGTGTTTATCAATTACATATTGAATTCTAGAATTTCTCAAACTTTTTTAAAATCTTTGTGATTTGATGTTCATTAAATCATAACACAAAGTAAAATTTTCTCTTTATAATAGGATGAAGACAGCCTGAATTATGCAGCCATTGCTTTTAGTCAGAAACCTCTGAACACAAGAAAAGCCAAAGCAAAATTTCACAAATTCCAGCAAAAAAAATGATCTCTGCATGCACTGGTCAGATTACACCAGTAACATTCAAAAGTTTAGAGAAACTTCTATAATGCTTAAAAGTTTTTTGTCATTAAATATCATTGCAAGATTAAAAAAAATAAAAGTATGAGCAAGTTTTATGTTATTGTTTTATTTGATTTTGCACTGTCTGTTTATTTGTTGTTAGATATTTGAATTTGCTAAAACCATGCTAAAGTGTGGGCTTGTGAGCCAGTTGATATACAGTATTTGTAGATCAATGCATGAATGCTAATTGACTGTTGCTTTTTGAGGGAAACTTTGGAATATTAAACTAAAAAGCTTTTCATTTTACAATTCATCACAATAAAAACCTTGTGTGTATTATCCTTTATTTGCACCTGCTAAATAAACACATGTGCATTGCATATAGCATAGAGAAATTGTAATTATTCCAAAAATATTTCTCAAGGGTTGTATAATGAGGAGAAAACATCTTCAACACATTTTTAAATATATTTGTTTTAATAACTAATTTTGTTTGCCTTTGCCCTGCATGATGACAGTAAATCCTATTTTTCTACTTATTTTGCAAGATACTAGTATTCGGATTAAAGATACTTGAATTCGGCTAAGTATTCTTATGGAGGCATGTACAGTATTACTGACCTTAAAATTGTTGTTAAGTTTCTGTTAGCTTTTTTATTAAAAACTGCCTTTATTACTGTCTAACTAAAAGAAATAAGACTTTCTCCAGAAGAAAAAAGTATTATAGAAAATACTGTGAACATTTGCTTGCTTTAAAACAGAACTTGGGAAATATTTGAACAAGAGTAAAAATTTCACAGGAGGCTGGCTAATAATTTAACGTAATGTATTTATTTAATTTCAGTGTTTAGATGTGAATGTTCTTGTGGAGTTTGTAATTCCGGTATAGTTACAATGATGATGGAAACTCGATTTTTTGTTACTATTATCATAATTTTTACTCTGATAATAAATCCTGGTTCTCATAAAAAGCTATGTGTTAGTACATTTAGTAAGTTGTTGAATGTGGAATTCAAGAGCTGATATTGATTTAAAAAACGCAAAGAGAAAAAAATAATTTGCAGTTATACGTATATCTAGAGAATAGATGCACAGAAACTAAAAGAGGCTATGGCTAAAAAAAACATATTAGTGAATATAGTTAGTTATATTTTGTTTTGTTATAGGTCTTTTGGTGATTACAGTGAATTGGTGCATTATAAAACTGATTAGTACTCTGAATTAAGTGTCAGAATTGCTTAAAGCGATGGTCATTATTACTGAATAATATTAGTTATAGCCAGGGCTTAATTTGTGCCGGAACACGCCGGATCCTCTGAATTCTGATCCGACACCTCATTTTACCAACCCCCCTCCTCAACCCCCCTTCTCCCCATCCGCTGTTCACTTTCGATTTCTTTTGCAACTCCCCAACCCTTTCACTTTTGTGCACGACACCCCAGCCATGTGACACCCCTCCGCCATTCATGCACCAACATGTAATGAATGTCAATCCAGCATGTAGCCTTTTCGAAGAGTGGATAAAAGACTTCCAGTGTTTAAAGTCTGCTATGAAAATGACTAAGACATTCACCATATAGCCGGTGGGACGAAGTTTTCAGGTAACAGTGTTTTCCACTAAATCTACACATTTTAAGCAAGAGATGTTCTAACATTTTTTTAATCCTTCATTTAATCGCTACGATGCTGTCAGTCGTGCGACTGACACAGCATTCACCATCGCTAAAGAGCATGCATTCACTGAGAAGAAACTAATATTGCAGCTTATAAAAAGACCGCTATTGCTATTAAGATAACACATGCAAATGATAAGTTATATGTCAATATCATCTGTGCAATATCAGACACCACCCGTGAGAACAGCAGTTATTATTGTTAATTCAGTTCCATCTCATTCACGTCAAGCAGTGCGTGCAGGGCCTGTGAGCGCATGCAGATTTTTGTTTACTTGTTAGTTGTAATTAGAGTGTTAATATACAATAGAATCTGTTAATATAAAACATGTTGTAACGGTGCTCATAATTTTTGGTGGGTGCGACTAAATTTTGTCTGGTGCGCCTACATTTTTGAAGTAAGAAGCACTGGTGCTACCAAGCAAAAAGGTTAATTTCGAGCCCTGCTAATTTAGCAAATTTCACAACGAAAGTCTATTAAAATATTATGCTGTATATTTTAGACTTTACCAGGATGTAGAAGAACTTAGGTTTACAACTTTGAAAAAAAAATGAAGGTAAAGAGTCTTGAAACCTTTTTAACAGAATTTAACTGCTTCTAGATATTCATGGTGAGGCACGGCAGTGGCAGTACTGCTGGAATTATCAACTTTAATAAGAGTCTTTACTGAGATTTAAAAAATATGGTGATGACAGCATTTTGCTGCTTGCATTTTGAGCACTACTGAGTGGATTCTTGAACACCTCTGATTGGTCATTGTGTACATGCACTTAATAGATATGACTGTGATTGGCTGTATTGGCTCATCAGTTTACAAGAGCATTTACACAATTTCCTAACAGCACATGATGTGACGAGATTCTAGCGACAAACAATTTGAATGTCCGCACCAGAAGCTAACCGACAAGATAAAAAGTCTTGTACATGTAAATGTGTGCAAGTAATTTAATTTTCGAAATCTGAAGTAAACTGTCTGCTATTGCTGTCAGTATCGAAATTAATGTCCCACAAAACTAATTTAGGCATTTTATAACTTGGCACGTTATCCTGCTGGAAATAGCCATTAGAAGATGGGATACACTGTGGTCATAAAAGGATGTACATTGTCAGCAACAATACCCAGGTAGGCTGTGGCGTTTACGCGATGCTCAAATGATACTAATGGGCCCAAAGTGTGCCAAGAAAATATCCCTCACCCCATTACTCCACCACCACAGCCTGAACCATTGATACAAGGCAGGATGGATTCATGCTTTCATGTTGTTGACGCTAAATTCTGACCCTACCATTCAAACTCAGATATCAGAGATGGTTGTGCGTGAGAATATATATACACATATATATTCATACATTTTTAATTTTTTTTAAAACATTTTAAGGTCAAAATTATTAGCCCTTTTAAGCTAGATTTTTTTTTGATAGTCTGCAGAACAAACCCTCATTATACAATAACTTGCCTAATTACCCTAACCTACCTAGTTAACCTAATTAAACTAGTTAAGCCTTTAAATGTCACTTTAAGCTGTATAGAAGTGTCTTGAAAAATATCTAGTAAAATTTTATTTACTGTCATCATGGCAAAGATGAAAGAAATCAGTAATTAGAAATGAGTTATTAAAACTATTATGTTTAGAAATGTGTTGAAAAAATCTTCTCTCTATTAAGCAGAAATTGGGGGAAAAATAAGCAGGGGGGCTTTTTTTAAATGTGTAAAAGTGTCTTTCCCCCTTACACAGCAAGTGCATTTTTTCAGCTGTTTCAATGAAAGCACCATGTTTTTTAGAAAGTCAGCAGTGTATCGAGGCACTAGTTGCACCCTAGTTGCAACAAAAAGTATTCGCTCTAACACTCTACACCTGAATACACACACACACAAAAAAGATAAAACTAGTAAGAATGGTCTAGCCGCACATGCTTTCAAAGTGCACCCTGCCTCTAACACTACTCTTTACAGCGACGCCACTAGTTCTGTTAAGTGCATGTGTCTGTGTCTGTCAGCATGCATCTGCAAGTTTGCAGCCAGATACAACTGAATCAAGTATATAATTAAAACAACAAATGTTCAAATGGAGTCAAATGGTTAACACATTATGATTTTGTATTTTACCACTTCATAATCTCAAAATTATAACTTTTACTCTTTCGCTGCCATTAAAAAACAAAGTGCAATAGTAGTAAAAGCTGTTCATTGAGGAAGTTACTTTCATGGTTTCAATTTAACATGTGGTACAAAAAAGTGGGGGGAGGGGGAAACAGACAGAAGAAGATAGGTGATGTGCATGTTTCATACAAGTATGAGCAAAAGACCTTCATTAATCTGATTCTCAGAATATTTACCAATTGGTTGATGTTTATACTGTTTTTGCGTGCTAAATAGATTGAGGTGTTTCCCAGTGATGGGTTGCAGCTGGAAGGGCATCCGCTGCGTAAAACATATGCTGGATAAGTTGGTGGTTCTTTCTGCTGTGGCGACCCAGATTAATAAAGGGACTAAGCCAAAAAGAAAATGAATGAATGAATAGATTGAATGTGATGAAAATTTATTGTATACCACTATTTAATCACACAAAGTTATTTTTTTAAATAACTTCATAATACATGAATTGTACATTAATAATGATTATCTTCTCATTCTGAAAATGTTAAATGTGTAACCACAAATGTGGCACCTTCAAAGTTAAAATAAGATACTTAGATAGCTGAAAGCTGTCCCCTGATGTTCAATCCAGCACCTCTCGCTCTATAATGAACACTTTCTTCCTGTGTTTTTTAGCAGGAAATGATGAAACTCGTCTCTGTCTTCTGACTTTAGTAAGAGGCACAGTCACATCCTCTCCTTATATGGACTGGGTCTGAATCTGATGTTTAAGTTTTGATCATAGTAGTAAAGTCAAAAATGACCATCACTCTCTTATAAATAAAAATATAAAGGAAATGCATTTGGCTGTTTACTGCACATGCTTTTATCAAGTTGTTCCCTTCTCTGTGTCCTGTCTAGATTTCAATGATGTGATGTTGTGTATGTTTATGGTTACGAAACTCAAATGTCCTTTTTACATCAGATCAGTTTAAAACCTGAAATCACTGACTGTGTAGGGGGAAGAATACATTTGCTAATTAAAGTTCAGCAACATTAAACATGGCATATTAAAAGCTTCTGAATTAAATATGTTTTATAGCAATACTAGTTTATTGATTTTAAAATGTGTCAGATTATTTTGCATTTATTTTATCTCAATAATATCTTATTGAAATTCTGCTCATAAAAGCTCTGTTTGTTTTCTCCATGAATATGTATAAATGTATGATACACCATTTTTGCAATGCGGAAATTATTTATATCTCTGTCCTTGGTGCTGAAATAACAAATCTGTGTCTTATAGACTTTAGTTTAAGGCTGATAATCAAGTGTCAGAGAGAATGTTAATAGTTCTGTTAATAGTTGTGTGTCTGAAGGGCACAGATGAAGCTTTTTTTCTAGCAATGGAATAAAAGCTGAGGTTTCACGTGTTGTGGTGTTGATGCAGCTAGAGGTGTGAAAATAGACAGAGGTCATTCTCTGCAGAAACTAAACTGTGGCATACACTCACTAACATTTAAAGAGTGTCATTTCCTTAAAATTAAAAATAACATTTGAATTCAAATGAAAATGCATTTAGCATTGATATTCACTTAAGTGTACAAAATCTGTACTTGCACGCAGTTATTAGTTCTCAGAAATTTGTTTTGAAACAAGTGTTTTACTTGTTGTAAGAAACAATATTTTAGTTGCAATTTTTATTATAATTTATAATTTTATTTAAATTATTTATTATATATATATATATATATATATATATATATATATATATATATATATAATTATTTTATATATTTTTATAATTATACATTTATAATTATGTATATTATAATTATTTATAATTATAATCCTTACATGAATTATAAAAACAAATAATAATGCAAACTCGACCACAACACCGCGTTGATTGGCTGTGGTCACACAAGAGGTTTCAGCTCAGTTCAAACCCCTTTCTAAGTGGCCAATCAACTCTTAATAAGATAAGTGTGTAAGTGTCTCCTTTGTCTAAGTAGACTTTAAAGCGTTGGGTAAACAGTCTAGTGATCTCTGTCACTTAATTCTGGTGTCAAGAGTTTGTTTTGGGCTGATTTTATAGGACACATTACAATAAATGGATATTTAAGACCAGCAACCATGAATGATTATTTCATCTGTTTATTCTGCTCAACAATAGGTGAATATACTTATTATAGGCTTTTTTTATAAATTCAAAAGCCTTCATTACAATGTAATACTACATCTTTATTTTGCAGTTTGTTCCTCTGGTGTGGAAGTTGTTCAGGATAATAATGTAAAAATAGTTGCAGTGGGAGAGAAGGTGAACCTTCCTTGCACATTTTCAAAGCTTGTGCAGGTGACAAAAGCATGGTTTAAACAAACAGCTGACGGAAAATCCCTACAAATTGTGTCTTTATATTTAAATCAAGAACCCATTTGGAGTAACTATGCTGAGAATCATTTTAATGTCATGAAAGAAGATGGTTATTTTAATCTGACCATTTTAAAGACGAAGCCGTCAGACTCTGCAACATATTACTGTGTAATCTCAACATCTTACGACACTGGAATGGGTTCAGGAATTCGATTACTTGTCAGAGGTAAGGTTTTTTTTCATATTTATTTTTGTTATTTTGTTTGGTGGCTGTTTTATTATGCTCTGTTCTTTCATGTGCTTGTGAAGACGCAGCTGCAAACAGATACACAACTCTTCATCAGTCTTTGATAGAATCTGTTGATCCAGGAGATTCAGTGAATTTGCAGTGCAGCATCTTCACTGAGAGCTGTGCAGGAGATCACAGCATCTACTGGTTCAAGCAAAGCTCAAGAGACTCTGAAGGAGTGCTTTACACCAAAGGAGAGAGAAATGGCCGCTGTAAGAACAGCACTAAATCTCAAACACAGAGCTGTGTCTACAGTCTCCACAAGAACAACATCAATCACTCTGATTCTGGCATTTACTACTGTGCTGTGGCCACATGTGGAGAATTACTGTTTGGAAGAGGAACTCAACTGAATATTAGAGGTAAGGTTTTTAGAGAAATATTTAAAGCTTGTCATTCAAGAGGAATATTTCATTCAGATCTTGCTGGAAATATAAACTGATCTACAATCAGCACACTGAATCACATATTGAATGTTTTGTAATTTCAGATTGTAATGCTGTAAATCCAACTCTTATAGCTCTTGGGATTTTAAACATCATATTTTTGGCGTACGCGGTTTTTGTGACCATAAAACTATGTAAGAAAGGTAAGACATTTATTGGGACACTTACTGCTGACATGTATTTGTAATTGCACATATATAATTACAATACATAAATATAATGGCTTCTGTAGGATTTATCAAGGTACATTTATCAAGACCTTTTTAAGACCAAGACAGAAATTTCTTAAAGACTATAGAAGTCATATTCCCCATAGCTTATGAGCACACTGCAAAAATAATAATGCCACTTGACTAAGAAAAATCATAAAAAAAGTCTAAAGCAAAACTTAATTTGAGGATGTTTAGATATTTGTAATTTATATATTTCATTGCCCTTTTAAGACCCACAGGACAACTTAGTATGTTTAATTGCCTTTTAAATAATTGTATATTTTTTTCTTCATCCACAATCCACAAACATCAAGACAATCAAGTAAGTTCTTAAACATTTTTCTCAGAATTATAAATAACAACAGTAAATTTTACAATTTTAAATCTTTATATTTTACATTTAGTGTAGATTTAAGTTTGAGATTTCAAAAGGTTCATCTAATATTTTTTTCATTTTTAATAATATAGGCAATCTTATCAAGTGCAAAAAAAATGTTGATTGTTTCCCCTGATTATTGTAGGGTGAAGACATTCTGATCATTTCTGCCCAAAATGACTTGACTGCAGAAGGACTCGACGTGAAATTTTCTGAAGAACATTCCTTTTTAAAGTACAGCATGATCACTCAAAAACTGCCTACAAAACGCTTTAGGCCATAAGTTCAACTCAAGTCTAAATGTGGCTTAGTTCATTTTTATGATGTTTGCAGAAAATAATGTCAGATTATTGTCTTTTTAATATAATCTGAAATGTCATTTTGAAAATGTTTTATTCTGAATATAGTTGATTGTGTGCACGTGTGGGAATTAACACATGAGATCATGTGTTATGGCTTCACAATTCTTTTGCTCAAATAAGAGCCAAATGTAACTCTGTTTTGTCTGTTATTGCTGCTGTATCTGTTATTCATTACTGCATGTCTTTTTGTTAATACTTTCACATTTAGCAAATACGCAACATTTAAAATATTAGCACATTTAACAAAAAATGCCAATAAAGCTATTAAAGCTTTTACTATTGATTGTATTTCATGCTCTTTATTTTCTTGATTTTGTGCAAACATTTATTGGCCTGAAGCACCAGTCCACTGTTTTTTCAAAATATTAGAATTTTTAAATGCAGTTTGAAGTAACTTTGACCCTGTATATGCATTTGAAAACTGACAGCTGTCTGAAAAACAGAATAACTGTTTGTCCCATTGAATTCTTATACATTTAGATGCATTTATTTATTGAAAATCTATTTCTGATACTGCACTGATACTTTGCTAACACATAATGCAGAAAAGCTCATCCAATCACAAACAACTCTTTGCTCAAATTAACTGAAATTTTATACTTGAACAAATATATAAAATATTTACTTGTCTAAAAGACAACCACGAGAAAGCTTAACATAAAGCCCTGAAACTATGGCCCAATCCCAATTCTACCCCTTAGCCCTTACCCCTACCCCTCGTTTTGCACGTTCACGTCAAGGGGTAGTGGTGTCCCAATTATCTTTAGCTTGAAGGCGTAGGGCTAAAGGCAAGGGGTATACACCCCTTCGAATGAAGATTTTTCAGGAGCACACTTGAAACCAAGGGGTAAGAAAATTTTCCAGAATACACTTGCCACAAGACCAGTATTCCTGAACCCGGAAGTAAGGAGATCCACAAATTAGTATTTTTTGTCATTATATCGAATTTTTACGACAAACAAACATTTGTTTGAATATATTCATAACCACGTTTGTGTTTTACTGTCATGCTTTAAAAAAAAAAAAAAAAAAAAAAAAAAAAACAGAACAAATTTCACGATCTACAGTATAATCCATAATTATAACTCCTGTACAGCAGTCCCATAACATTCTGACACTCTATGACACTCGAATACCTGGTCAGAAAAGTCTAGTGGCTGAGAATGAGCCTTTTACAGTGTCTGCTATAATGTTAATGTTGTTTTTGTGTTTTTACATAGATGAATACGGCCACTGTGTAAATACACAATACAGTTATGATCTTATTGCCACATTAGATCGTTATGATAACATAATATATGCCTTCAGTGATTTCCTGAAAATAAATACCAAAAAATAACACAACTGGACTAACTACAGCAGTCGCGATCGTCTGATCTTATATGAAGCAAGAGATCGTGATCTTCAACAACTGATCGTATGCAGGTGTTGAAGTGCTGTCCCAATTCTTAGGGGTAAGTTTTGAAGCCCTTCCCCTTAACCCTCGGTTGTAAGGGCCAAGATAAGGGGAATGGGTAGGGGTACAAAAATAGAATTGGGATTGGGCATGCAATAACATTAACATGTATTAATTATATGCAGTACTGCCGCTCCCTATACGCAGAGTGTGCAAGTTGCGTAGGGCCTCAACTCCGGAGGGGGGCACCATCTCGGTTGCACAAAAAAAATAATTTATTAACATTTATTTAATAATATTAACATAAACTGAGTGTAAATAAAATATATATTAATAATTTGTTGTTAAATACATTTAAAAAAATAAATTTTATGACGACCACATAATCAAACAGTGACATTTTTTTTCTGTGTACGCGCATAGATGCGTGCACGTGACGTGGTCCGGTCCACTTATCTTTGCTGCTGCTAGCAGCAAAAAGTTTTTGTTTAAAAATACACTTATTTTAATACACTTTTTAATTCCTAAAAACCACAAATGTCTATGATTTATACTGACAGCAAGGGTCAGTGTTTGTCACCATAGATTATAGTGCAAGTTAAATCCACATTTAGGTTGTAGTTTAGACCCATTATGAGGAGTGCTGGACTAGCCTGTTGTTTTAATGGTAGGTTGTTTTTCTTTAAATGACTAAATTCTTCTGTATTGTACATGCAGGTTCAATGCTGAAATTTGCCACAAAAGAAGAGGTGTCCTGATCCGCAGGTACAGAGATGGGTTTATTCCTTATCTGTTGTAAATGTTTGAAATTGGGAATGCTTCAGCAGAACACATCTCAGTGTTTATTTTAATGTAAACTATTATTTTGTATAATTTTGAGTGTTTAAATGCATATTTATGTATATAAATAAATAAATACATGTTTAAATACATATGTTTGTGTGTTTTTGTTCCTGGGGGGGCACCACAGTAAAATTTCACATAGTGCACCCTTTTGATTTTGTACTGTATATATGTTGTTAGATATTTTAATTTCACTTCACATTTTTTTGGGTGTTAAAAAAAAGAAAAAGACAAAAAAAAAGACAAATAAATGGACCCGACTCCAAAGGGTTACAAAAGTGATTTTTATTTGTCTGGTGTTCTTTTATGTTGCAGCCTTGACCCTAGACCAGGGTTGTAACACTATAAAAATAAATGTGTGGGTTTGTGTGTCAGTTAATATATTGGGCATAATGCATGAATGTTATTGGACTCTGCATTGCTTTTTGGAATATCATACTATTGTACATTCCATTTTACAAGTCTTAATGGCAAGCTTGTATGTAGTGTCCTTCATTTGCATATGCTAAATTGGATATACTTAATTTTTCAAATGTTTACATGTGTATTTTATTGTGGACTTTCCAATTTTCATAACAATGATGATGAAAATAGCATTACATAGTTTTTTTTCTTTAAACTCTAATGATGAATAATGAATGATGATGAATCCTGGTACTCCTGCAATAAAATATTGCTGGCAACATTCTAGAGCACAATTATTTGACTTACTTTGCAGTATTCCTCTAAATAAGCACCAAGTGTGGTAGACTGGAACACTAACACGTTTATTAATAATTCAGCAGCGTAATCGGTTAAATGCAAAACAATCACGCCAAAGTCTCTACTGCCACCAAGTGGTCAAAAACACTGGATTGGGATCTGATGGTTTGATGCACACATCCTGAATAATGAAACCAAAATATTTGGAGCACCCCCTGGTGACTGGCTACAGCAGAGGTCATAAACTCCACCCTCTCTGTGTACTGTGAACATTTGGCACGTCAAAAAAAGCAATTAAATTACAAATGTAATTAATAACTCCAACAAATGGTTTCTGTAATTTTATTTTCCAAATTTTTATTAACTGGTGTATGTTCAAGTGTCAGCTGTTAGTTATATTATGTCATAAAAACAGGATATGATGCACTTATTGTATTTTTGTGGTTAAGTTTGAGATGGATAGGTATAGACACACTCACACTAAGGAATTTTGCTTTTCACTAGTGGAAGAAAGTTTAAGCGTGTCATTCACTTTTCACCCAGGAGGTGGTCAAACTTTTGAAGTAAATTACAGTGACATTAGTTGATATTGATTTTAAAAAGGAGAAAGAAAAGTATTTATAAATTGAGTTACATATCTAGAGCATATTGATACAAAGAAACAAAGAGTGGCTACGGTTTAAAATTATATAATGGAATATACAGTATTGAGCGTGAGTGGTATTTCTGCCTTTAGAGTTAATCTGTGCATTAAAAACAAATTAGTGCTCAAAAATAAGTGACAGAATTGCTTAAAGTGGTGGTATTCATTACTGAAAAATATGTTGGCAATTGTCAATGGTTAGCATTCATACAATTTTAAAAAAAGAGTGATAAAAGGGACTTTCTAATTTAGCACATTTGTCAAGGAAAATGTATTCAAACATTTTACACTGCGCTAGAATAAAGAGTAACCTCTGCTTACAATTTACAATAATTCTAAACATGAACAAATTTTAGGATTACTGTGAAAATTTAAGTAGATTTCATTTTAAACTCCAGAGCAATTACGGCATCGGAAGACCATAACCATATTTGAAACCAGTCTGTACTCTCTCCACAAGCAGAGTCTTTATTTGGCCTAATGTCAAGACATGAAATAAAATACTGAGACAAAGTATAACACTTATACAATACAAAATCCTAACTTACTACAGTCTGAAAACTTAGAGGAGAAAACTACAGAAAACATAGAACTATGCGAAAACCCTGTGACCCCCTCTTCTCTCCCCCACCTCACCAAACAACAACCCCAAACTGAGTGTGCCTGATAAAGGTGAGTGGACTTGACAAACTACCTGTAGAAAAGACTCAGACACTTTAATTGACACTTGTGCCAGTTTTGTTCATTTGCACCAGACACGTTCTTACAAAAAATAATACACTAGGCATTTATGACGTGTGCTTCACAAAGAGTGGGTATTATATCCCTTCCATTACTTTTTAATGGTTGAGGGGGAATGAAAAGGAAAACATTAAGCCAGTAGCAATTAATGTTGCCATTTATAATAGATGAGGAACAACAAGATACAAAAGTGCTATTTAAGTTAACTTGTTTATTATAAACAAGCTGTGGAAGTTTAAATGCTTATAGAAAAATAAAGTTTCACACAAAAGTAGTTATGGAGTAAAGACAGGTGTGCCAAGCTTGTGGCTCATATTTACAAAGACTTAAGGCTGTAAATGCTTCCAAAGGTGCATCAACAAAGTATTGAGCAAAGGCTGTGAATACCTATGTACATGTGATTTTTCATGTTTTTTATTTTTAATAAATTTGCAAAATTTCAAAAAATCTTTTTTCACATTGTCATTACGAGGTATTGTGTAAAATTTTAAGGAAATAAATTAATTTAATCCATTTTGAAATAAGGCTGTAACATAAGAAAATGTGGAAAAAGTAAAGGGCTATGAATAATTTCCGGATGCACAGTATAAATAAAAGAATGCTGCATGTGCGCCATGTATATCACGTGACAGAGCTTACCTATTCCCTCTCCTCCATCTAGAATAATACACAGATACGATGTTCACACTCCAGTTCTCGAAGGAATTTGAAACAAAAACGTTTTAGTATTACATGGCAAACAAAGCACACCAACAAAAGTTAATCAATCAATGGAAGATCAAAGCAAAAGGGGAAGAAACACACAGAAAACAAATGTCAATCACAGCTCAAGTTCACACGAAATACCAGCTATCCCGAACTAATGCAGCATTTTCCTTAGTGTCCCCCACCATCCTGCAGAACAACAATTGGAGCCCTTCTCATTTGCATCATCGCATGTCAGTTTGTGCCCCTAATGATTGACATCCAACACAGCCAACCCACGTATCCTATAAACGCAACAGTGGGCTTAAACCACATATAGAGAGGAGCAAAAAAAAAAAAACACTCAACTACCTTAATCTAGCACCTAATTGTCAAAGCGCTACCAGTACCTTTGTATAATTAGCGCTTCTTGTGGGAACTGCCTCACTTCGTTGAATTGCTGAATGCCACCTCAATTGTAAGTTGCTTTGGACTAAAGCATCTGCTAAATGACTAAATGTAGACGTAAAATACAGTGGCACATTACTTTCAAATGGCACCTTTTAACAGAGTTCAGCATTAAGGAAAGAGGCACAAACATAAACAAAAAAGCAACAATAAACATCCTCGGCACTCTTTTGTACTTTACTGTCGACAGTACACCACATTTAATCCATCCAGAGCCACTCAAAGGGACAGGTTTCTGCCACTTACCGACGAGTTGTTGGAGTTCACCTCATTGAGGGTCCGGCAGAAGGTTGCATTTTGAGATGCGCAATAGGACTACATAAGCACATTGGCTGGTTTAGCTCGTCAGCTATTTAATACCAAAAAACACTGATGGGACCATTTATTGTCAGATTTCATCTGTGATTGTACATGTTAAATTTTATGTTTAATACTTGGTAAACAGTTTTATAGAAATGGAAACTTGCATATCTGAAATAGATGCAGAGTTAAAGATGGCTGCTAAGCCTATGATAAAGGCACTGCAATATAATGGAAACTGTAACACAAATTCACTCAATGCCAACTGCTGTAAAATATAGAAATATGACAATGTTAAAATAATGCCACTTAATAGACACACAAGTAATGGCTGTTGTAAATTCACAAGACTCAAGTGCACATGAATGTTATATAGTGGGTGTGCAATCTTTGCACTTATCTAATTGGTTGCTAATAAAGTATATGTGTCTGTTACAGTATATTTGGAGAAGTGTTTAAGTGGTTATAAAAACAGCAATTATGTGTAGACATTTGGATTACCTGATGGGGCACAATTATAGTTAAATATTTGCTGTGTTTTTGCAGAGAGTGGCTTAGCTTGTCAGTATTTTAAACAGTATGTTTGTCAGTATGATGAACCACGATAATCATTCCTTTTTTGATACAGTCCAAGCGTGTGCAAGCTCTTTAAGTGCAAGATTAATTCAACTCCGGTGTTCCAGAGAAAGATACAGAAAATAATTTTTACCAAAAGTGATTAGATTGTATAACCAAATTCATACTAGATGAATTATGCTTATTTGTAATAGTTAGATATGGACAAGTGTTTACTCTTTGTTTGAAACTAAGGTGTGCTGTATGAATGTTATTTTATTAATGTTATTAATGTTATATATGTTATTATTTTATTTGTTATTTTATTTTGTTATTTTTATCCTGAGCTGCTGCTGTGGTGGTCATGATGGAGAGCATAAGACTGATTCCTGTGATGCTCCAAGGTCAGACGTGTCTTCACGGAGGTCCAGCTACTGCGCCTAGACTGCAGCTCTGCACAAGACGTTTGGCCATAGGAGAAATGGTCGTGCCCAACTGAGCCTGGTTTCTCTCGAGGTTTTTTAAATTCTTCACTTTCGCCAATTGGTGAAGTTTTTTCCTCGCCGCTGTCGCCACTGGCTTGCATGGTTCGGGATCTGTAGAGCTGCCCATCGATGGAATTGCTCCTCAGTGTTTGGACTCTCAGTAGTGATTATTAAACCACACTGAACTGAGCTAAACTAAACTGAACTTAAACACTGAAAACTGAACTGACACTGTTTCAATTCACTATAAACTTCCATGTGAAGCTGCTTTGACACAATCTACATTGTATAAGCGCTATACAAATAAAGATGAATTGAATTGAATTGAATTATTGTTATTATACATTTGTAACTTATTTTATCTATTTTTTGTATGGAGAGCTCTGCCGTGACGTGTGAATTTTCCTTTGGGATTAATAAAGTCTAACAAACAAACAAACAAACAAAGCTTAAACCAGAAATAGGCCTTAGATAAAATACAGATATTTAGGCAGCTTTTATAAAAATGGTGTATTGTCTGTCCATTACAAAATGGAGGAAGAAACTAATCCATGAGCTGTGTTCCTGTCCAGCTCTGTCAAAGTCTCATACATCAGTTGTCTTTTCTGATCCTTCCTTTAAAAACGGCTGATGAATCGCCCATTGTAAGCATGCAGATTTCTGAACCACTCCTTTTACTCACATTTCCAATAATATCCAGGTAAGCACAGCGTCTTCATGACTCATGACTTCAGGATCTGTTTGTCTTTGCTGCTGTGTTAGTGGGCGGGACCGCAGATAAAAATTTTCCCGGGTTTGCACGCACAACAATTATGTCTCGTATCCACGTCACGCCAAAACGGCTAAAGACTCGTTATCAAGACAATTCATTTAAACCACTATGAGTCGACTCTTTTTTAGAAGAATCAATAGTTTTAAAAACTGTCCACTTTCAGATTTAAGCTTTAGCTGGATATTCACTTCACTTGTTACACACATGGAAGGTCATTTACAAAAACCCATAATAGGGGCTCTTTAAGTCTGGGATAAGCCTTAAGCCTTGCCTGTGAAACAAAGTAATTTTTGTGCACTTAACCTTAAGTAGCCAAGACCCCAAATATGTATGTTTGAACAAGCAGGAAGCATGCTGTTTAGGATTGCATACACATTACCAATAAATGAGCAATGGTTTATGCTTCAATACGGTGGAATAAGCCCCGCCTTCTAATTAAATGAGCTAGTTGGTAGTCATCGCACTTCACATCTTGAATGCCCATCTTCTAAAACAGGAAATTTGGGCCCCTTAAAAAGGTTTGTGTTTGAATACTTCTTTGGAACTATTTATTTTCAGCTTTTTTTCCAGTGGTAAATCACAATGTATTTTGTAGTATACTATAAATACATGCTAATTAAAATAGATTTTAAGAAACATCAGCTTTGGTGCAACTGTTAAATATATGGTAGTATTTAAAATATGTAAACCTGTTTGATTGTTTTAGAGTAATGGAAAGATGATTGGGTTAGATTTTTTTTGTCATTCTGCTGTGGTATGTGGTGTGAAAGCATAAAAGTTAAGGTGAAAGTACATAGGAGGCTTAGTTGTCTGAAGTAAAGGCTGATGGACACATTCATTTTTTATTCTAATGCCTCAGCATGTGCAATATAATTGATAATCTGTTCATTTGTTTGCCTTTTGCAGGAAATTAGAAGCAAAAAGATCATTTTGGAAGCTTAATTATGAGATGTTACCTAATTATTTTGCTGTCCTCAACAATATGAGAATATTGCTCTGCCTTTGTAAAAGTTAAATCTAATTAATTTAAGACTTTACTGTATAACACTTAGTTCTAAATATATTTTGTGCTTTATCTTGCAGTTTGTTCCTCTGGTGTGGAAGTTGTTCAGGAGAATAATGTAAAAATAGCTGCAGTGGGAGAGAAGGTGAACCTTCCTTGCACATTTTCAAAGATTGTGCAGGCGACAAAAGCATGGTTTAAACAAACAGCTGATGGAAAATCCCTACAAATTGTGTCTTTATATTTAAATGAAAAACCCATTTGGAGTAACTACTCTGAGAATCATTTTAATGTTATGAAAGGAGAAAGTTATTTTAATCTGACTATTATAAAGACAAAGCCGTCAGACTCTGCAGCATATTACTGTGTAATCTCAACATTTTACACTATTGGAATGGGTTCAGGAACTCGGTTACTTGTCAGAGGTAAGGTTTTTATTTTTCAGATTTATTAGTTATACTGTACATCAAACATTTTTTGTTGTATGTGTAGTGGTTGATTTATTGTGTGATTTCTGTCCTTTGCTTGTGAAGATGCAGCCGCAGACAGAAACACAACTCTTCATCAGTCTTTGATAGACACTGTTGATCCAGGAGATTCAGTTAATTTGCAGTGCAGCATCTTCACTGAGAGCTGTGCAGGAGATCACAGCATCTACTGGTTCAAGCAAAGCTCAGGAGACTCTGAAGGAGTGCTTTACACCAAAGGAGAGAGAAATGGCCGCTGTAAGAACAGCACTGAGTCTCAAACGCGGAGCTGTGACTACAGTCTCCACAAGAACAACATCAATCGCTCTGATTCTGGCATTTACTACTGTGCTGTGGCCGCATGTGGACAAATACTGCTTGGAAGAGGAACTCAATTGAATATTAAAGGTAAGATGAAGATGAAACACTTAAGTATCTGGTTATGTTAAAATGTTTAGTTTGATCTTTCCTCTTTTCCTCTTCCTCCATAAATGCATATAACACAACATAATCTGATCTAACAAATGTAGAGTTCAAATACAAAAGTTTTAAAATGACATTTTTTCTGTCTCCTCTGTTTGTAGTATGCTGTTATTTTACTTTAAAACCTATTCATTGCCAAAAAGTGAAATATCTACAACAACAAAAAATGTATATTCCGATGGCATTTAGAGGGTTTTGCATCTGAACTCTTCACATGTAAAACATGTTATGTAAAAAGGTATATTCATAATTGAAACATGGAGTATATGATACTAAACTGATCAAGTAACATGTAATGTTCATTTTAATTTTGTTACAGAAAGTATTTTTAATCCGGCTCTTCTTGCTTCTGGAATTTTAAATATCATATTTTTGGCCCTTGTTGTTTTTTTGGGAATCAAACTCAGTAGAAGTCAGATTAAAAGTAGGACTTTATGAATACAATTCATTTCTTAATAAAAAGCAATTGTTAGATTTAAAATAACACATGACTGCTATTTATAATAACTAGACTGTTTCTTGATTTTAAGCGTCCGTTGCTCAAGCAACTCAAGTAAGTACTTCACTGTGTTGTTTCATCAATGACATACAGTATTCAATACTAGAACTTCTCAAACTTTTCTTAAAATCTTAGTTTTGATGTCTATTAATCATATGACATAGATTTCCCTCTCTTAATTGGAGTTTCTTTTATATTTTCTCTTGATATTAGGATGAAGACAGCCTGAATTACGCATCCATTACTTTTAGTCAGAAACCTCTGGACACTAGAAGAGCAAGAGCAAAATTCATTCAAGATCAGTCTCTGTACTCACAGGTCAGATCACACCAATAACATTCAGAGGTTTAGAGAAACTTCTATAATGCTGAAAAAGTCATCAAATATCATTGCAAGATGAAAGTTATGGCCACAATGTAAGTATTTTATGTTACTGTGCTATTTGATTTTGTACAGTATATTTGTTGTTAGATATTTGAATTTGCTAAAACCATTTTTGTTTAAAAGTGTGGGTTTGTGCGTCAGTTGATATATTTGGCACAATGCATTAATGTTATACGAATAGATGTTGCTTTGTGGAACCTCAAGCGACAGTCCATTTCATTTTACAAGAGGTTTTAACGAAAAGCTTGTGTGTATTATTATTATCATTAATTTGCACCTGCTAAATAAATGTGCATTGCAAGTGTTTATCTATGTTTTTTTTAATTAAATGTTTGCATGTGTATGTTATTGTGGAGTTTCATATTCCCATAACAATGATGATAAAAATTGCATTAAGTACATTGTTTTTATTATTTTAACTATAATGATAAATCCTGGTACTGCTTGAAGAAAACAGTTCCATGGCAACATTCTAGAGCACATTTATTTGGACTTAGCATTGCTGTATTCATCTAATTAAGCACCAAGTGTGGTACACTGGAACCCTAACACATTTAATGATCATTTAGCAGCCAAATCGGTTAAATGCAAAATTCAAGCCAAAGTCTCCACTGCCAAGTGGTCAAAAAACATTGGAATGGGATCGGTTGGTTTGACGCAAGTGTGCCTCACACATCTTGAATAGTGCCCCCCTGGAGACTGGCTGCAGCAGACGTCATTAACTCCACCTCTCTGTGTAATTCTGTGTAAAAGTTTTTAAATTTAAGGTAGAGTTTGTATTGTACAATGTGCTTTTTTGTATTATGTGTGACATGCTTGTATGCTGCAACCAAATTGCCTTTAGGAAATGAATAAAGACTGACTGACTGTGAACATTTGGTACATCAAAAAAAAGCTATTGAATTACACTTTAATTCATATTTCTAAGAAATGGTTTCTGTAATTTTTGTTTCTTAATTTTAATTGCTTAACATACCGGTGTATGTTCAAGTCTTTTTTTTTTCTAGTAAGTCAGCTTTTACAGTATTTTGTTATATGATGTCATAAAAACAGCATATGGTGCATTTATTGCATATTTGTATAGGTTCAGATATGTACTGTAAGTTTAGACACTCCCTACTCAAGGTCTCTACTGTGCTTGCTTGGGTTTTATATGCAAATGATGACAGAGTCCTGGTTGGGGAATTTTGGTTTCACTTTTTACTACAGTAGCAGAAAAAAATGTAAGCATGACATTCACCTTTTTTAGAGTCCATGGTTTGACCACTCTTACTTTTGAAGTAAATTACAGTCTCAGTATTAAGCTGGTGTTTATTTAGCTGATAATGATTTTAAAAATTAAAGAGGATAGAGAAAACAGATTTATATATGAAGTTACTGTATATATCTAGAGCAGGAGATGCTACAGCTTAAAATTATATCAGCAAATATATTTAGTTACTACTAATTAGTGCTCAGAAAAGTGTGTCAGAGTTGCTCAAAGTGGTGGTCTTCACTACTGAATATGTTGGCAATTGTCAATGGTTTGCAATGCACACAAATTTGAGAGGGGTCTGGATGCAGACCTGGTGCAGTGCAATCTGAGCTGCATCCAATGCTTTTTAATGTGCTCACCTAACCCCAGTCCTAACCCTACCCGTCACAGTGATGTCACTCACTTCATTGAGTGCATTGTGTCCGACATTGCATCACTGAGTGATGCAATCTCAGGAATCTCGTCAAGGAAAATGTATTAAAACTTTATATTTTTGAATATAATGAAGAGTAACCTGTTTACAATTTACTAAAATTCTAAACATGAACTGATTTCAGGATTACTGTGAAAATGAAAGTGTAATATATTACATTGTATTTTCATCTTCAGAGCTATTATGGCATCAGAAAACTATAACCATGGTTGAAATCAGTCTGTACTCTCTCCAAAAGCAGAGTCTCCACAGAGTCTAGCCTAAAGTAAAAACATGAAATAAATTACTATAGTTATATAGTAACTATAAAAAAAATATATATATAATAAAATAGTTTTGTACACTTATCTCCAGCCAAGACCCCAATTGTGGATATTTTAACAGGCCGAAAGCATGCAGTTTAAATTTCACATACATCACTAATGAATGAGCAATGGTTTATGCAACAAACAATATGGTGGAATACATCCTGCTTTCTAAACCTTCTTTCTAATTGGTAGTCGTCGCACTACATCTTGAATGCCCATCTTCTAAAACAGGAAATTTGGGCCCCTTCAAAGGTTTGTGTCTTTATATACTTCTTTGGAACAACTAACTTCCTACTTTTTTCCAGTGTTAAATCACAATGTATTTTGCAGCATTAAAACATGTTAATTAGAATAGATTTTGCAAAACGCAAGTAATTGACGCAAAGAGTAATGGAAAGATGATTGGGTTAGATTTTTTTTCTAGTCATTCTGCTGTGGTATGTGGTGTGAAAGCATAAAAGTTAAGGTGAAAGTGCATAAGAGCCTCAGTTGTCTGTAGTAAAGACTGATGGACACATGGTGAGTGCACATTCATTTTTAACTCTTATTCTTCAGCATGTGCACGTGCATAAATTGAAAATATGCTCATGTTTGCTTTTTGCAGAGAATTAGAAGCAAAAAAAATATTTTTGACGGCAAATTATGAGATATTACTCAATTATTTTGCTGTCCTCAACAATATGTAAATATTGCTCTACCTTTCTAAATAATAAACATAATTAATGAGTTACTGTATAACACATAGTTCTAAAGCTATTTTGTGTTTTATTTTGCAGTTTGTTTCTCTGGTGTGGAAGTTGTTCAGGATAATAATGTAAAAATAGCTGCAGTGGGAGAGAAGGTGAACCTTCCTTGCACATTTTCAAAGCTTGTGCAGGTGACAAAAGCATGGTTTAAACAAACAGCTGATGGAAAATCCCTACAAATTGTGTCTTTATATTTAAATCAAGAACCCATTTGGAGTAACTATGCTGAGAATCGTTTTAATGTCATGAAAGAAGATGGTTATTTTAATCTGACCATTTTAAAGACAAAGCCGTCAGACTCTGCAACATATTACTGTGTAATCTCAACATCGTACGACACTGGAATGGGTTCAGGAACTCGATTACTTGTCAGAGGTAAAGCTTTTATTTTTTATATTTATTCATTTTTGTGTATGTGTTGTGGCTAATTTACTGTGCTATTTCTGTGCTCATGAAGAGACAGCCGCAGACAGATACACAACTCTTCACCAGTCTTTGATAGACACTGTTGATCCAGGAGATTCAGTCAATTTGCAGTGCAGCATCTTCACTGAGAGCTGTGCAGGAGATCACAG
>CAIGQZ010001108.1:1942002-1962038 GCA_903798205.1 Danio tinwini
CACACACACACACACACACACACACACACACACACACACACACACACTACAGACACACTACAGACAATTTAGTTAATCCAATTCACCTATAGCGCATGTCTTTGGACTCCGGGGGAAACCAGAGCACCCAGAGGAAACCCACGGGAACACGAGGAGAACATGCAAACTCCATACAGAAATGCCTACTGGCCCAGCAGGGACTCGAACCAGTGACCTTCTTGCTGTGAGGCGACAGTGCTAACCACTGAGCCACCTGGCCGTCGAATTAAGATCAAATACAATAATTAAAAACAACCCGGGATTACCTGTGCGTTCCTAAAACTTTAAACACTCTGCTTTTGTCTGTGATTTCCTGTGTTGTCTGTGAGGACAGATGAGAAAAACATGATTCAAATATAAACCATCAAAATTCACAACTGATGATGCATAAATGATAAAAGCCCTATAATCCTTTACCTCACAATTGTGCAGACTACATCCTTTCAGCCCATGTTTCCAGAAAGCTAAAACACTTTCTTCTAAACAAACTGAAAAAAAAAACAGTCAAATGAAAACGTACGCCACAATTTTAGCTTACTGTGAACAAATACTATATTCCTATCATGTTAGATTCATACCTAAAGTCTCAATAGGGAAGTTGAACTCCAGTTGGGATGCTAACTCTTTGCTGGGAACGCCCTGCATATTCACAATCTTCACCGTTTCTAGAAAGCACAACAAAATGAAGTTTATTTACAGTATGAGAATCACTGCATACTTTTATTGGTACATTTATAAATCATATGAATGGATACACACTTTCCAGTGCAATTAAAACTGTGTCTCTGTCCAGCTGCGTCACCTGTACAGCTCTTATTGACTCGCTGTCTGAGGAAAGACACAAGGAACATATTTCATGCGCTTGATGTCAATGAATAAAACAGTGTATTAATAACACTGTATTGTTTATTTGCTGGAAAGCACATTGGTCAGCGAAAGTTGTTAAAAATAAATAATAAATAAAATAAATAAATAATAAAAATTAAATTAAATTAGAAATATTTTTATATTTATCTTCTGGATTCTTTGAAGCATTATCGGCCAAAACCGATTAGGATCACTGATCATAGGATTAATTTGAAGCCTTAATTTTGATTTATATATTATCATTTTTAGGGATGATCCAATCAGCAATATTTTCTGATATTAATACTTTGATTCAGTTAGGAAGCATTGAATTAATAAAAAATGACAGTACAGATAAAAATATATCAATGCAATCTTATCAGGGTAGGCGTTACCCTGATGAAGGCAAGTGTTGCCAAAACGAGTAGGTGCTGTTTTATAGAATAGCCATGTTAATAAAGGCTTTTTACTTTTTTAACTTACTTTTCGAGTGCCTTGGACATATGATTTAGTTGTTTATCTTTATGAATCCCTTACCCAATAAGCACAGACACATTAACTACCCCTGAAGCACTTTTTGTTTGATTTTGTTATTTCAGTTTACGTGTCCATGAACCACATAACCAGTGCTAAGTGTACAGTTTTGGAAAATTGACATTTATCCATTATCTGTAAGCTGTATGAAATGCGTTTTTGATTTAGGATAGGACAATATTCAGCTGAGGTACTACTAAAATCTGCAATTGGAGCAAGTTGAACAAATTAATAAAAAAAAAAAACTTAGGTTTTATATATTAATGGTAGGAAATTTACAAAAAATGTCATCATGGAACATGATCTTCACTTACTATTCCAGTTACGTTTGGCCTAATGAATGTTTATCATATTGTGTACATTATATAAATCATATATATTTGGATTTTAATGTATTTTTATCAAATAAATGCAACTTGAGCATAAGTGATAAGCATAAGTGACTTTCACATATATTAGAATTTATTACATTTTAAAATGATAGGCATTTTAAAATCACTATCTAGTATTCTCTATTATTATCTATATTAGATAACTATTAATAATAATATTTTGTCATTTTAATTATTTATTTTTTCACTAATTTATTATATGGTTTAAATATAAATCAAGTATTAAGAAGGAATTATTGATTGAATGTTTTTTTAATTGGTAGTCGTTCAGTTGTAGCACTCTTAGTGCAGATCAGCATGTTTTAGATTTTCTTTGCTGAGTGTGAGATGAGAAGCATTTGCAGAATTCTCATGAATCAGCAGTCTGTCAGTCAGCAATTTACCTGGCTGAGGGTTTGGCAAGCCGTTCAGATTGATGATGTCAAACTTCAGCTGTGGCTCATTTTGCTGTTCTGGACTTTCCTGAACGCCCACACAAAGCTGAGGAAGCTCATCGTTCATCAACACCAGCAGCTCAAAGATGACCAGCGGCTCCGGCAGTGGCACAGCAATGTGCTCCAGGGACAGAACAAGAGGAGAAACAGCATGAGAGAATGACCATCACTTGACCAACCAGGGTTGCAGGCCAGAATCACTGTGGCAGACCAGATGGCTGTCAGTGTTCCTTTAGAGGGGACCTATTAAGCCCCTTTTTACAAGATGTAAAATAAGTGTCTGATGTCCTTAGAGTGTGTATATGAAGTTTCAGCTAAAAATACAGCACAAATAATGTTTTATAACTCTTTGAAACTGCCCCTTTTGAGCTTTGATCCAAATGGTGTCATTTTAGTATGGAGCCAGATCTCTGTCTCAAAAATAATAAATTCGGTAAAATAAAACTCATACATGCACATCACAATTCAAATTTGCAAAATCTAATTTGTAAATTTAAAACACAAATAATAAATACACAAATCCAATTCATAAATTGAAAACACAATTTGTGAATTCACCAGGAAAAATCATAAAAATTTTCCTAAATGAATTAGATATATGCATTTATGAATTGTGTTTTAAATTTACCAATTGGAGTTGTGTATTTATGAATTGTATTTTGCGTATTTACGTATTAGGTTTTGAATTTATGAATTGTGTTTTGCGTTTTTACGTATTAGGTTTTGAATTTATGAATTGTGTTTTGAATTTACGAATTGGATTTGCATATTCATGAATTGTGTTTTTAATTTACAATTTACATTTGCATATTTCCGAATTGTATTTTGAATATATGGATTGTGTTTTGCGTATCTCTAAATTATGTTTTGAACTTACGAATTGTGTTTTGCGTATTTACGAATTGGGTTTTGAATTTATGAAATGTGTTTTGAATTTACGAATTGAATTTTGTAAACGTGAATTGTGTAGGAATTTTATTTTGTAAATGTAATATTTTCGAGACTGATCTAGCTCCATATTTTGCTGACTATCACTTTAAACTAAAATGAGATTGTGCTCCTAGTACACTTTTTAAAAGAGGCCAGAGCTTCAAATGCCTATGTGGCAGCATAGTGGCAGATTCAAAAACAAGACTAATGCCCTATGCTAATGAGGGATAGATCATCACTAATGGGCGTGGCTTCCCCCTCTGATGAAACTGACACATAATAAGGATGAATGTCAATCAAAGTGTTTAAGTCTTTTTATGAAGTGTGATTATAAAAAAATGAACTAATGCATTTTTACCATTGGAAGCTGGTTATATTTACAGACTGTTGCCACACAGCTGTGTTTTGCATAATAGGTCCCCTTTTAGACATTACCTTGAGGTGCATGAACTTCTGCAGTGGTTCATACCACAACAGCAGAACCAGTCCAGAGGGAACAGCGGCACACAGGAACGTGCTGTCAGTATACGGATTACGAGCTAATGATAAAGAATCACAGAAAAAACAAATGCATTTCAGTCAGCCAAACTCAGCTTTCCCTTTTCCCCATCTTAGACAATTACAGATTCACAAAGACAGGATAAAATGATGTATGAATTAAAATGTTCCGCACCCACACTGCACTTTCGACAGCCCTTCGTGTCAGGGATCTTCACTGACACAGCGAACTTCCTGTGAGATGATCATTAAAGGTTTTAAAAGGAGCAGAAATGAGTTGAATGGTTGGATTAAGAATGTCAGTCTTGTGTTTGTATGACCTGTGGATAATCCGCTCAGTGAAGCGGTTGGAGCTGAGAGACAAGTGTCCCTGTTTCCTCTGTAAGTGCCCTCGCTGCTCAAACAGAGCTGTCAGTCTGTGAGAACACAGCTGAGATGACTTGCCTAGAATAGAATAGAATAGTTAATATGCAAGGCAAGTTTATTTATATAGCACATTTTATACACAATAGTAATTTTAAGTGCTTTACATGAACAAGAATAAAAGAAACAAAGAATAACATTATTAAAAACATATTAAAACGTATTAAAACAGGTTTTAAATGAATAAAAAAGAAAGACATAAGAGTGTGATCTGTTGGACGTAGCGCAGTGCTCATTCAGTAAAGACAAACAGCTAACAACACTGTAATGTTGGAGGCTGGAGCACATCTGATTATTTCTGGAAGCTGATTCCAGTAGCAGGGGGCACAGTAGCTGACTCTTGGAATTAGTAATTTAGAAATTCCTAATAAAACACTGAGATGTAACTACACTTTTTTAAACTATCATTCCAACTAGTTTTCATACATAAACCGCTGGCTTTCTTGGTGATATTTCATTATTGTTTCAAATTTGTAAAAAAAATAAATATATTTTATTAGTCATTTTGGATTTGTAAAACCATATTAATAGGCATGTGATCAGCCGAGGACAAAGAAAGACCAGCATATATATACATTTTAAAAACACTATTATAACAATATTATTTGAAAACACACACACAAAAAATACATACATATATACATATACATATATATATAAAATTTTAAAATTGTAAAATTTTATTTAATAATGTTTTTGGTGTGTATATATAATATAATATAAATAATAATTCTTTAAAAAATAATAATAATATTCTTTATATAAATTTTTGTTATTGGCCACACAATTATAGTTTTTTTTTTTGTTTTATCAGTTTAAATGTTTAGCAGTTTAATAGTGATCAAAGTATTATCTAATAGGTTTATACTTTGTACCTCCATGTCAGGACAGATCCACACACCACCGCTAGATGGCGCCGCTAACTCGGTTAGTTTTCTTGTGTCCACAGAATATAACTTTTCCTGTAATTTAGTCGACTCTTTATTCCAACGTGATAAATAGTCAGTCAACAATTCAAATTTCATAATCTTGCATAATGTCAGTGGCTTTGTCACATTTTAGGACTACACAGTATCATTATGTTATATACACAGTAGCCTGGGGTAGCCCCATTGAGCTTGGAAAATACAAAAATCACATCCCTGCTAAATATGGGAACTCAAATTTGACAAAACATGCAGCATTTGTTTTTTTATCATTTAATAATTCTTTTTCTTAATAATAATTATTTGACTTTGTTTACTTTTAACAAAAATGGTATTGTATATCACTATCTTTTTTTTCATTTTTCCTATTTGTTAATGAACATATTGTTGACACTGAAGTTTTGTTTGTCCTTTTCTTTGTCATTTTCTTTGTTAGGAGTTCTAAAAATTGATGCTAAATGCAATTTTTGACAGATCTGCCAATCGTCCATAATTAAATAAATCTTTGTTAACATTAATTAATGAAAATACAGTCGTTCATTGTTAGTTCTTACTACTCAAATTTAACTCACTCAACTCGCATTGTTAACAAGCACAACTTTGGATTTTAATAATGAATTATATTGAAGTTAATATTGTAATATTTATATTGTAATATTAATATTATATTGAGGAGTAATATTGAACTATGATTATAATAATTTCTTAGTTCATGGTAATAAATACAATAACTAACATAACTAATGCAGCCTTATTGTTAAGTATGACTGAATTTAGCATTTATTTAAAGTAGGGATGCACCGATATGGGTTTTTGGGCCGATATAGATAACCGATAACTCTTTAGATTTGGAGGTTTTAGATTTTAGATTTTTATACAGTGAACAACTGATTTTATTTTTAAAACTTCATAAAAGTTTGCACAGATCTTAGAATAGCATACTCAAAGCAAAAAAGAGCAATAATTTCAGGTGATTATATAGACCTATATTCACAATTTCACATATATCAGCATGGCAAAAATAGACCATTTCCTTTTCTTTGCATAGCAAATTAATATGCAACTTGACTGTTGCATAAAAATAAAAGGTTAAATAACAAAACGAGAGGCAGGCAATTCTGTACAATGATATAATCTATCGGCTTAAAGACATCGACCTAATTTTGATATCGGACCTATAATAATAACATTAAAAATAGCATTTATCGGCTGATATATCCTGCATCCCAAATTTGAGTTCAAAATAACATTTTGTTTAATATTATTCAATAAATGTGGATTTAAGTGTCTACTTAAATCCACTACAAGTGAGATACACAGTTATGGTTCAGTTTATGTTATATTAGAACTCAAATACAAAACAGTTTGTAATTCCTGCTTCTCATTTCTAAAACTAGTTGGCTAAACTAACATCATATCAATCTCAAATCACAACATTCAAACCACGGAACAGTAAAAAAAAAAGATACGTACCAGAGATGGACATTAAGATATTGTTCATGACATAAAGCCATGTGCATCTCTGTGGAAGCAACTGCAACGGAGACCACATTTTAACAATTAAAAAGACATTCGCACTGCATTTTATGAGAGAAAAATACAAACACACTGATTCACTACCTTTTCTAAGGTGTCTTCGTGCAGTTCATTCAAGTTTAGAATATAGACGCCCTCCTCTGCCCCCAGAATTAAATACTGATCTGTGGAAAACCATATAAAAAATAATAATAGTATAAATAGTACTAAATATAATAGTCAGATTTTATATAAACTTCTCTGTCAGTAGCATTGAAGTAAATCTGTACCTCTTGTTTTGGGCAAAACCCAAGTGTCTGCACAGTGAATTTTCAGCGGACATCCATTAAAGACTTTGGTAAAACAGGCTCCCATCTATGCAACATGAATTATTACAATTTTGTATTAATACAGTTATAAAATCAGATGTGAAAAAAGCTACAACTTTAACTTATTCAAGTTATTTAGGTTCAGGTTTTCAGATCACATTCTTAATCACGCTAATCCCAACCTAGTGATTAAATTATACAAGATCACATGTTTTTTTACACTGTCATTTAGCAAGGTTTAAAGGCACATTATGTAAGATTTTCCATTAAAATATCTAAAAACCACTAGAACAGTGTTGTATTTTTTTGCTGACTTTTCGACTTACATTACGCCAAATGTTTTCAAAAATGCTCAAATCCTGAGAAATAAGCTATTTTAACTAGCGAGACAGACCGTGTCCTGTGTCATCATGCTAACTGTTACAATCACTAAGAATCTAGCCTGTGCAGATCGCTGGAAAACACTATTATTCATTCACTGTACTACACATCCCCCACCAGTATGAACTAGAGATCCCATCATGCACCTCACACACACATCAGTCGCAGTTCTCTCCCTGATTACACAGAGCTCATTCTGAAAATGTACCGCTATATACATTTCTGGAGAGCGCCAAATACGTCCCAGGAGGTACGTTTTTGCAGTTTTTGTTTTTGTGATTCCACCAGAGGCCGCTGTGTGCGCTTTTTAAGATCTCAAATTCCTCTCGTGAGTGCCATTCGCGCCTGCTCTTCTCACGTAAATCTACTAGAGGCCGCTGTCGACTGACTGACTGATTTACTGATTGATCGACTGTCCCACCCTCCTCCTTTCCCGAACCCAACCGATAGTGTTTTCAAAAGCACAGATTGACCTGTCCACCCACTTCCCTAAACCCAACCAACAGTTTTAAAAGCAATCCAGAAAAAGAAAAGTCCTTGCCTTATTTTTAAACATGTTTTCAGATTTTACCACATTCTCACCCTGTTATTTACTTGTTTATTTAATTTTTTGGCTTCTGTTTTTGTCTTACTCGCTTTCTGGAAACGTTCTTCATCGTACTCGTACCCTGTCGTCGTGGTCAACTCCTCTCTGCGTCTCAAGTCTGCCAACGTACATGACGAGCTACTGGGCAAACTGGTAACAACGAGAAAGCAGTCTATATTGGGGTACGCGGTCAGCTGGTAGGCTGAAAAAGGAACAACGTCATACCACCCTGTAGCATTTGTTTTAAAGACATAATGCAGCCATACGTACTTCTGGCTAGATCATTTGCGATCTTCAGAAATGTATATGGGGCTACGTTTTCAGATTGAGCCTATGTTGATTTATTCACTTCACTTTGACATACACTTTGCTGAGTCTTGTTTTCTGGAAACATTTCAAAGAGTTATTTCTTGCCTAGTCTTTCCTTGTTTTTGACCAGTGTTTTGTTTATCGTTCATGTTGTTTTGCCACCTGTCCTGACAATTCGCCTGCTTATGACCACACTCTTTGGATTGTCTATATGCTCCAGTTTGTTTGTTTTGATCGTTGCCTGCCTGACTATTCTCTTAAATAAACAGTAAGTGGATCCTCATCTCCATTGCCCCCGGTCCATACTGTATGTACGCTTACATTGTCATACAACCCCGATTTCCAGTTGGGTTTTATAGACAACAGGAAAACACCAAATATGCTTTAATATGTGGTAGGTTTTATTAGACTGCACAAAGCAGCATCTTAAGCGCTATAGTTTTGCGTTGACAGCTTTCAGTTTTACCCTCCTTCATACTATTATGATTAAGTCTAGAATACTTTATCTCATCCATCAACATGATTTCTGCAGGAGTTCCATAAGATGTAACGAAGGCCTCAACTCCCATGATTCCACATTAAAGTCATGGCATCATCAAACTACACCTTTGTTTGTTGTGAATACACGGCCCCTAATGGCGAAAATTACATACTGTGCCTTTAACACAATTAAAAGGTATATTTGGCTGGTTAAACATATTAGCTGGTTAAACTTACATAGACTTGGGGAGTGGGAGGAAGTCCATGAGAATCAGCTCTCTATGAATTGAAGGTTAAAATACAATAATGGGTTTTTGGAGGTTTCTTTTTAGTCAATCAGTCAGTAATACTTTTAGTGACTCCAAGAAAACAAACAAACAAACAAACAAACATATGCAATGTGTTCCTGAGCTCTGTCCAAAGTGCTGAAATGTATGGCATTACATTAACACTAAATTGACGTGTGATACAATTACCATTAAATGGAATACCATACAGTTATTCAATCTATTTTTGTTTCAACTAATCAAAAACCTATTTAAGTTTAAATATTATTATACAGTTTTTCTTTCCTCTTTTATATGTCCTGAGGATGCTTTTTGTTTCCTACATGCATTTACAACCTTTATGGTGCTAGAAATTGATGGACTAACATACAAATTTTTTTTACACTGTATTGTACTTTATGCAATGTTTTATTCTTCAATAATTTTTTTTTTATTTATTGAAGAGAATTTTCCCAACACTTTTCTTTACATCAGTATAGCATATTTTTTGAGACACTGTAAAACAATTCATATTTTTACATTACTATCAGGGTATATGTTAATAAAATACAATTGAATAAATTTCTGTTATAATTACAGTTTTACATTACTGGGTTCGGTTTAGTATTGGGGTAGGGGTAGATGTTAATAAAATACAATTCATTCAATCATTCATTCATTCACTCATTCATTGATTTTCTTAAGTCACTTTATTCATCAGGGGTCACCACACCAGAATGAACCGCCAACTTACACAGTGGATCCCCTTCCAGCCACAACCCAGTACTGGGAAACATCCATACACACTCATTCACACACATACACTTCGGCCAATTTAGCTTATTCAATTCACATACACTGTATGTCTTTGGACGAACACAGGGAGAACATGCAAACTCCACGCAGAAATGCAAACTGGTCCAGTCGGGACTCTGGACAAGTGGCCTTCTTGCTGTGAGATGACAGTGCTATCCACTAAGCCACTGTGTCGCATTGTTAATTTAATATAAATAACTGTAATTACTGTATTTACAATACTGTGAGGGTTGGGGTAGATGTTAATAAAATACAATTAAATGCTAATTTAATAAATAATATATATATATAATTCTCATTAACTTCAGGCCATAGCTGCATCCCTTCTAGCAACAACTCAGCCAAAGGTGAACCCAGAGCTGAAAATAAATACTAATGGTGGGAGTCAAGAAAACAGCCAATCAGTATCTAGTATCCAGCCAATCTGCTGAGATTCTCACTCATTTATAGTGTTTTAAAGACTAAGGGCCCTATTATACACCCGGCGCAATGCGGCGCTAGGCACAACGCAATTGTTGTTTGCTAGTTTCAGCTCGACGCAAGAGTCATTTTGACGTTTTGCACCACGCTGTTTAAACAGAAAATGCATTTGCGCTCATGTGTGCCCATAGGCGTTCTGGTCTAAAAAAGGAGGTGTGTTAAGGGGCATTGCTGGCGTGTTGCTATTTTAAGAAACTAGAAAAGACTGTTTAATAAACCAGCTAAGAGAAGGTCTAAAGTCCAGCGCAAAGCATGTTAGTTGTGCGCCTTGCTTAAACATTGCTTAATACACACATGATGTACAGCAATACGCAAATATCTTTACAAATTAAAAAGGATTAAAGGATTAAAATATTACAAAAATTATTACTTTCTAGCCTACATAAATATAAAAACCACTGCCTTCATGCCTTCATCTCCAGGGGCTTTTTCAGTTTATTCATGACAATTTGCATTTGTATGTTATTGTTATTAGCAGTATTATTTATTATATGCATATTTATATTAGTTTTATTAAAAACAAGCTTATAGATTTGCCCACCTGTCAGCTTTTAGACCATATGGGGCATAGCATGTGTATTTGGATATAACTTAGTTTTTTGACCACACTATTGTTCATTTATTCGTTTGCTAGAAATTAAAACTGAATTTAGAAATGGCTTTGAAACAAATCTTTGCGCTTAACAAACTAAATTAATTATGTATAGGCTAATGGATGTCTGTGCGTACAACACGTTTCTTTATCCACGAGAGTGAAAGTGAAAGTAAAGAATGAGGAGGCTCATTCTCTCATTCTTGTGCTGCAAATGGTCTGTTTAACTGTTTTCTTTCTAGTGAAGCGTCAGTTTTTCCACTTACAAAGTCCATCATGTAAATAGCAAATGCGCTATGGCGCGACGCAACTGACTCTTAAAGGGAATTACAGATGAGACTCTGATTGGTTTATTCTCAAAACACACCTACATGTATCACTCATTAAGTGAATAAGCTCAACCCTGTTAGACCATGCGCCGCAGCGCAAATCAGAATTTTCCGTCCTTTAAAATAGCAAAAGTGGATTCTGACACACCCTTAATGCTTTTGCGCCCTACGCTTTAGACTTTGCGCCTAGATCATTAAAATAGGGCCCATAATGTTTGAAACCATGACATTTATTTTTTGTCTGAATTAGAATTAATAAGATCTGAAAAATATATTTTACCAATTTATTTTAATATCATTACATAAATAACAAATTTTAAAACACAGCTAATAAAAAAAAATTCTAGGAGAATATCGTAGTAACTACCACTATCCCAATACTCAACAACTATATAACATATTTGTCCAATATCATGCAGCTTGAAAAGTCATTATTTGTATTATTTCATGAGATTGTTTTTTTTGCAGATACTGGAAGGGGTGTGTAAACGTATGGCTACAACTTGTTTTGCTGTAACAAATGTGGCCAATGTATTCTTGATATCTACAAGTACTACATAAGACACTAAATAAAAAAATCCTGTGAACGCTCTATCAATAACACCATTAATGAAACAAATATATTTATAAGTGTTTTAGATAGAAGCAATACCAAAAAATACTAGTCTGTTATTTGTCCAACATTTTGTAACTCACAGAGTCTTCAGTTTTTTTCCTCATGGTGCTCCACTCTGGAGAAAGAGCCGCATCTCTGCTGAAAGTCCTTGTTAAAGTCCTCTGCTGTTCTTCTGTGTTTTTCCCATCAGGAACACAAGGATCACTGCACCACTGCCGCACATCCTGACTACCTGAACACCTCAACAGCACTGACAAAACACAAAGAAGGGGATGTTTATATAGAGAAATTAAATTACAATGCATCTTGTATGTTCTGGTAGTTATTATTAATACCTGATTTTGGATTTGACACAGTTTCTGGGCACAGAGTAGCACTGGGTCGAAGCGTCAGGTCCTTGTCCTCCATATCACATTCTAAAGAGCTCATGGGGGGAAGTGATGTCGTTGCAGAGGCGGGTGGAGGGCTGAACAGTCCACTTTTCCTTTTACTCCACTACATTAGAAAGCATTTAGTGAGATTTTTTTTCTTGCTTGCATTTCCTTGCATACTGTATATAGCAATAAAAACTATTCATTGGAACAATTTTTAGTGCAAACCTCAAAAAATGAGAATCGTTTGACTGTCAGACTCCTGAAAGAGAAAAAGTTCAAACGTCAAAATGATTTCTGAATGTCTGTGCAATGGTGTTTAAAAAATAAATAAAGCTAATAAAAAATAAAGTTAAACTGCATTATAGGCAAAGGCTATGTGTATACACAAATACAGTATTTTTGTACTGTTGTGCGATAGATGCGATTCCACAAGATGGTGCATGAAAATTAACCCTCTACCACATGGTGTTGCCATATGTCAACATGATATTTATGTTCATTTCCCTGCCATTGTATCTTTAAGACCAACATTAATCTTTTTTTGCAGGAAAGAGAAGACCTTAGTGAAGCCAATGATGTGCTTGGGTTAAGTCACATGACATGCAGTGTTTTTCTGTAGTGCGATTTCTGACAGACTGGCACTTATTTTGAGTAGTCGCTCACTCAAACGTCAATAAAAACAAAGGATTAACTCATTTCAGACCCACTAAAAAATCTGAAACATCACCTCTAGTAAGTTATGATGACATTCACAACTCAAATTTTTTTATCAAATTAGTTTTTTGTAAAGCGATCAAATGTACATGTTGCCAAATGGCAACACTGTGCAATAGTGGAATGTGCAATGTTGCAATGGGTTACCTGGCTAGCAACGTCAGCTGTAAACTTTTAAGTTGTAACAATAACAACATGAATGCTAGTAATATAATGTTGAGTAGTTGTATGTTAATGACATTTGCATTATGGATAAAACCTAGTTTTAAATAGCAATACTACTTTTGAATAGATATAAGCGTATAAGCGAGCACCACCATTTTCTATGGTAAGTGAAACAATAAAAGGACAGAACTACAGTAGCTCTTCCTGCAGATGAAAGTGAGGATAAGATGGGTTTTAGTGACCATGAGAATGATGCAGATTGGACATTTGGTAAGAGTGGTGATGGAGACAGTTCAAGTAAGTTAGCTCTGAGGCAGATAAGACAGGCGTAGCAAAGTGTATAGTATAATATATAAACATTGTTTGCTAGTAGCTACATTATTCTGAGGCATCTGGATTTATTAGACTTGTTATTTATTTGTTATAATATTTACTGTAGAAAATATTTATATTTACAGTAAGTTGTGTACATGATAATACAATAGTATGATTGTTTTCAATAATATTCAGCAAAAAAGAATGGAATAAATGAAAGCTGTTGGAATATCAGTTGTTGGAAAGTATGTTTAAGGTGTCATTTATAAGTTCTGTGTTAAAGCTTATAATACTGCAACCCCAACTGAATAATTTCAAACAACAAAATTATTCATTATGGGGAAAATTCTAAATTTGAAATTTCTAAATTAGATCTGCTGTTGGACGTTGTTGCCATATGGCAACATATCATAAAGTACCTTTTAAAAATAAAATTTTCCAATTTTTTTTTACAGCACTTCAAGTTAAGCCATTTTAAGAAAAGAAAAACAGTCAAATCTTTTTTTTATAGATTTATCATGATGCGTGCAGTAAAGGGTTAAGCAAAAAAAGTACCTCTGCTGTAACTCCTCCTCCACACACTCCAGAAGACCCCTGCAGAAATGAAAAATAATAAATAAGCGTACAAAAAAAATGAATAAATAAAAAAAGATTAAAACATAATACAATAGCAAGTCTAGTTCAGCACTTACGGTGACTCAGGTTCATCTCCAGATATGCTCCAATCATCACATGAACTCTAATGATAGAAATATACTGTTGAAGGCAACGTTATTAGCCCTCTTGTGAAATTTGTATTATTGTTCAAAATTTTCCAAAGTGCTGTTTAACAGATTTATTTCAACATATTTTTTAAACATAGCAGTTTTAATAATAATTTCTAATAACTATATTTTTGCTTTTACCATAATTACATAATGTGCATAATATTTCACTATTTATTTTGCAAGATATTCTAGTATTCAGCTTAAAGTACAATTTAAAGATTTAACTAGGTTAATTAGACAAGTCATTGGCCAACAGTGGTTTGTTCTGTGGACACTGGAATAAAATAATTTCCTAAGGTGGCTTATAATATTAATCTTAAAATTATGATATTTTTTGTGAAAGAAAAGCCTTGCAGTGTAAAACATCATTTGGCAAATAATTGAAAAATAAAAACAAAAATGGAGAAGGGCTAATATATTGCTTTAAACCTTATTTTCATCGATTTTACTTTTCTAAGCAATATTTGTGATAGATGACACATAAAATGCACAGAAAGAAAGTTGTTTGTAGTTTGTTTGTCACACTGAGTCCCAGACAACGTTAATAAATAAGAGAAATAAAACTGACCAAGTCAGGATAGGGTTCAGTCTCTTTCCTCCTGGGAGGGGTAAACTTGACCTGGTCAACTGAAACAAATAACAACACGCATATTACACAATTACAGTTTTTAAAAATACATTTACTACCATTCAAAAGCTGGTGTCTTTTGTAAGTCTAAAATTGTGACCAAGGCTGCATTCATTTATTCATTTTCTTTTCAGCTTAGTCCCTTTATTAATCTGGGGTCGCCACAGTGGAATGAACCGCCAACTTATCCAGCACATGTTTTACACAGCGGATGCCCTTCCAGCTGCAACCCATCACTGGGAAACATCCATACACACTCATTCACACACATACACTACAGACAATTTAGCTTACCCAATTCACCTATACCACATGTCTTCAGACTTGTGGGGGAAACCAGAGCACCCAGAGGAAACCCACGCGAACATGGGGAGAACATGCAAACTCCACAAAGAAATGCCAACTGACCCAGCCAGGGCTCGAACCAGTGACCTTTTTGCTGTGAGGCGATTGTGCTACCCACTGCACCACTGATTTTTTTAAAATATTGAAACGTTCACTCAACAGTTTTAAATATTTTTTCGGTATTTTTTATAACATAATTTTTGGTTTTGCAACAAATGTTAAGTAATAACGGGATGCTTCAAAATTTTTGATTTACTAATTTGCTGCTCAATGAGTCTTATTATTTTCAATAGTGAAAACAATTGTGCTGCTAAATATAAATAAATATTTACTATAATCTTCTATGTGAAGCTGCTTTGACACAATCTACATTGTATAAGCGCTATACAAATAAAGGTGAATTAAATTGAATAAATATCTTTGAGGAAACCATTTTTCAGGATTCTTTGTTGAATTAAAATTCCTAAAAATGGTGTTCTTATGATGTAGAATATTTATGTGACATTATAAATATCTAAACAAACACTTTATAAATTGAATTCTTGCTGAATATACTGTAATATTAAAGTAAAAGGGATAGTGAAATTTCTGTCATCATTTACTCACCCTTCCTTCACTTGTTCAAAACCAGTTTGAGTTTCTTCTGTTGAACACAAAAAAAGATATTTTGAAGAATGCTGGTAGCTGGCACCCATCAACTTCCATAGTAATTTTTTTCCTACTATGAAAGTCAATGGAAGTCTTCAAAACATCTTCTTTTGTGTTCAACAGAAGAAAGAAATGAAGTAAATGATGATGGAATGTTCATTTTGGGTGAACTATCACTTTGATTAACTTTTTTTAATGTAGAACTGAGCTTGCTGACTAAAATGCATGCATGTGTGTGTGTGTGTGTGAGACCTTTAAAAACTTAGCATGAGCATCACTTCCTCAGACCCCCTAAAGAAGCTTCATTGTCCATCAGTTTGCTTTTCTGCCTGTGAATGCTGTAATCTTACAGTCAAGACGTGTGACAAAGGATTCTCAGTAAAAGTTGCATCGACTTGCCACACGATCACACACACGCACAGAGCTCTCCGCTTGGCCTTGAATGTAAGTAGTGGATCTGTGAGTGTGTGTGTGAGGGGGAGGGAGATGGACATGCCATAGACGTGTGCTAAACAGTACCAGCTCTATGAGTTTGACATCACTGGCGTTATGCTCAATAGCCTCCTTGTTGCCTGACTACTGAACATACATACATTACATCAAAACACACACATGGATATGACTTTGCAGTGACACTGGACTTAAAGCAGAAAACAAACTGAACGATGAAAATGTGATATGATCATATATAAACATGCTAAATATTTTAGAGAGAGGGAGATTTGGAGTGTATATTGCCATATCAGAATTCCTGGCTATTTCCTGGCAAATATAAGTCAAGTTTAGAAATAACACCTTTATAAAACAAAAAGGTTTAGAGTAAAGATTCATTGTGATTAACGGCATCAAAAATAAAAGTTTGTAAGGCGGCACGGTGGCTCAGTGGTTAGCACTGTCACCTCACAGTAAGAAGGTCGTGGGTTTGAGTCTTGGCTGGGCCAGTTGACATTTCTGTGTGGAGTTTGCATGTTCTCTAATTGGATGAGTGTATGAGTGTGAATGTGAGAGTGTATGTGTGTTTTCCAGTACTGGGTTGCGGCTGGAAGGGCATCCGCTGTGTAAAACATTTGCCGGAATAGTTGGTGGTTCATTCCGCCGTGGCAACCCCTGATAAATAAGGGACTAAGGAAAATGAATGAATAAACAAATAAAAGTTTCTTGTGACCTATTTGATATTTGATACACACACATACACAAAAACAAAACTCTATAAAACTTTTTTGCATAGGTATTTAAATTTGTAAATAATTTGTTTAATTTACATATATATTTTTATCTACGGGGCGGCATGGTGGCCCAGTGGTTAGCACTGTCGCCCCACAGCAAGAAGGTCGCTGGTTCAAGTCCCGGCTAGGTCAGTTGGCATTTCTGTGTACAGTTTGTATGTTCTCCCTGTGTTGGCGTGAGCTTCCTCTCGCTGCTCCCCCACAAGTCCAAAGACATGTGGTATAGGTGAATTGAATAAGCTAAAATGTTAGTAGTGTGTGTGTGAATGAGTGTGTATAGATGATTTCCAGTACTGAGTTGCAGCTGAAAATGCATCCACTGTGTAAAACATATGCTGGAATAGTTGGCGGTTCATTCCGCTGTGGCGACCCCTGATGAATAAAGGGACTAAGCCTTAGGTAAATGAATGAATAATTTTTTATCTACATGTAATTACTATTTTTTTAATTTATGCATGCATGCATGTGTATGTATAGATAATACATATACAGTATACACAGTACACACAAATATTAATTCGTCAAAACAAACTTTTATTTTGGATGTGATTAAAAAATAAATTAAATATTTAAAAAAATATTTAATTGATTTAATTTAAAGGGCACCTATGATGAAAATCTTTTGTAAGCTGTTTGGACAGAACTTTGTAGGTATAGTGTGTCCACAGTCATATTAGGGTAATATAAAGACAATAAGTCTCTTTTTTTATTTCCTGATGTTAAAATAGGATCCAAATCCTTCCCATTTTGAGGCCCACCGCAACGTGACGTAGGAGTGTGGTTTCCCCACCCACCGAATAGATTGACAGCCGCGTATTTACATGTCTCCATAGTAACGCGTATTATTATAATAACATGACATGATGTGCCAGAGCAACCGAGATTAAAAGATCTTTTCAGCTCTCTGTGATCATCAATAATCATCAAATGTGATCAGGAGTGAGTTTTCACAAGTTTAAACGTTTCTAAAACAGTGCATGTTTGTAATGAATAACAGCGATTTTACCGTCTTTATCACCACAGCCGCATGTCAATAAATTTATAATAGAGACGCTTCAATCCCGGTTTGTGGACGTTAAATCAGATTTATTTTGTACATAACAGATATCCATACAGCAGAGGATATTAACGTGTTTTATTAACGCATTAATATTAACGATATTAACGCACGTGCTGTATGTGTGTCCTATGTGTCTGTGTGTGAGCGTGAACTTTCTAACAACATTGTGTGTGACTCATCATTGCAGAAAGGTTTGAATCAACTCCACAACAAATACATTAAATAATCATTGGGAAAGTTCTTACTGTAGTATTTCTCACAAACGTTACATGAGATCTGCTTCCTTCATGTTTGTCACTCTTATGTTTATCTGACGCAGCGGAGCTGGAGATTGAGGCACACTCTGACAGGCACATGGGAACGGTGGGCGGGGAGAACTAGCATTAAAGGTTCAGGCCACAAAAACAGCTACATTGTATTCAGAGCAGAAACTCCAATATTCTGAAAGGTTTAATAAATAATCTGATGGGAATTTTGAGTAGAAACTTTACAGACACATTCTGGAGACACAAAAGGTTTATCTTAAATCTTGAAAAAGGGGTAAAATAGGTGCCCTTTAAGACTTACTATTATTAAAAATTCATAATTTTTAAAGAATTAAAAAATTTGCTTAAAATGTCCTTTAGAAACTCTCCAGATTAAAATCATTGTCTGATAAACAAAAAAAAAAACATTTAAAGTTAAAAGACCTTTATTAACATGGCTATTGTTGTCTGATTATGATGTTATTGTCTGAGAACTTTAAATGAAGTAATACATCACTGCTTAACAATATACCGTATAATATTTTTTAAATAGGTTTAAAAAGGCAGATGCTGGTACACTACAAATATGTAGCATATGATAGAACTATATTATATAAAGTATATAATTTAACTATAGCAAGTATGATGCAATTGGTGACACAGTGGCGCAGGTAATGCTGTCATCTCACAGCAAGGCGGTCGCTGGTTTGAGCCTCAGCTGGGTCAGTTGGCATTTCTGTGTGGAGGCTGCAAGTTCTTCCCGTGTTTGAGTGGGTTTCCTCCGGGTGCTCCGGTTTCCCCCAAAGTCCAAAGACATGTTCGGTAGGTGAATTGGGTAAGCTAAATGAGTGTTGGGCTAACAACCCACCTCATAAAAAAAATGATATAACGAAACACCAATATGATGCGGCTGAATATCAACTTCGATATAAATGGTCCTGGAAGTAAATAAGATGCAAATAATATTTCCATATGGGATCAATTTACATATTAAAAAATTCTGTATAGTCTATGCCTCCTTCAACTTTCAGGACTAACTTTTTTACACCCATATTATGTTTTTTATTTTATGCAAAAACAAATGTGCTTTGTGTAATTGGCCATTTATATTTACAAATATGATGATTGTAAAATAAATAAATTGTCAAATAAAGTATATTCAAATGAGCACATACATTTTTGATCAGATATGGAAACTTTAACAGATATGAAACAAGATCAGCTGCTCAATCCATGTGCCCATGTCTTTTATTTGCTAATATGTTCCCTGCACGTCGTTTAGTTGATCCTGTCGTATGATACTGTACTGATTTGTGTACACGCTTGTGTATAAACAATGTTAACCAGAACTTACATTGTTCTTCAGACAAGCTCCTCTCCACTGCCATATGTTTCCCTTTAGACTGGATTTTATCTGGGGCTGTATCATTTGCCTTTAACACACACACACACACACAAACATTTGTACACTTTGATACACTGAACTCTGACTTGGATATTTGCAGAGAGCTTTAAATAGCATAAATAGCTTGATCAAACAGGGCAAAGTTTCACAAAATCTCCTGCTTCATCTGTGTTCTGTGCTGTATTTTACTTAAATACAGTGCAATACTTAAATAATACTGTGATATGCTGTGATATGACATTATTTCTTCTGGTGAACATAAATAATGAAGAAAGGAGAAAAAAAAACAGCCCTTGACTTCCATAGTAAATTTTGCTGCTACTATGGATGTCAATGGCTGCTTTTTTCCAGCAATCTACAGAATATCTTGTTTTGTGTTTAACAGAAGAAAGATATTCAATAAACAAAATTAGAACCACTTCA
>CAIGQZ010001108.1:1970422-1985995 GCA_903798205.1 Danio tinwini
TGTGTGTGTGTGTGTGTGTGTGTGTGTGTGTGTGTGTGTGTGTGTGTATGTGTGTGTGTAGCTACAGGACACCAATACCCAGAAATTTTCTGACAGTTCGATCACTGGTAATACACAAAATACAATTTACAAACAGCATCACATGAGCTGTTTATATTGTAATATTATACCTTGGTAGATATCCTGCAATGATCCTCCTCCACAGTATTCCATGCAGATCCACAATTTAGTGTTCCTGAAAAGTCAAAACAGTTCAGTGTGCGGAAAACATTTTTAATAGATACAAAGAGAAAGTCTTATTCAAAAAGAAAGTCTTATTTCTTATAGTCTGTCTGGAATAAAGATATATACAGTTGAGGGCAAAATTATTAGCCCTCCTGTGCAATATTTATTCTTTTTCAAATATTTCTCAAGTGATATTTAATGGATTAAAGAAATTTTCACAGTATTTCCTATAATATATTTTTTTTACGTTTTATTTTTCTTATTTGTTTTATTTTGGCTAGAATAAAAGCAGCTTTTAATAAAAAAAACATTTTAAGGTCAATATTATTAGTCCCCTTAAGTCAGGGATGGGCAAACTTGATCCCGGTGTCCCTGCAGACTTTTGCTTCAACCCTAATCAAACACACCTAAACACACTAATCAGTGTCTTCAAGATCACTAGAAAGCTGCAGGCAGGTGTGATTGATTAGGGTTGGAGCAAAAGTCTGCAGGTACACCGGCCCTCCAGGATCAAGTTTGCCCATCCCTGCCTTAAGTCATACCTGTCATCATTGTTATGTAAAAATACAGGATAGATCCACCACCCCACCAAAAAAAATAACCTCACCAAAAAAAAAACCCCAACAACAACAACCTGAAACCTACACAGAAGAACTCCCACAATGAACCCAAACTGAAATCTGTTCATTCAGAGCAGCTTAATTGTATATGAGCCTAGTTGAAACCGTTACAAATATGGGGAGGAAATTAGCTTTAAATAATAGAATACACCAGGACGGGCATGTTTACATATCATTTATTGTATTTGTTTGTCTTAAAACACACCCAAATCCAAAAGTTTCCACTTTCGCTCCTCTTCAAATCAAGTGTACAGAAGCTAATCTGGGAACAGCTTTTTATTATCACCAGGAAGCGCGTCCGTCAATCAGCACCATTACATGAATGGACTAATTCAGAGGTTGCATAGGCAGAGTGACAATCAACGCATAGCTTCAATGGAAAAGAAGTGAATGCAGCCATTTTAATATTAATTTCATGCCAAAATAAAGCAAAAGCATAATTCTCTTGAACAGCTCTTGCACCTGTATCACATTTGAGATTGACTCTTTGACACTACTTTCACTTTTCATAGAAAGATTTTTTAAAATGGGAGAAATACCGGAAAATACTTAAACGGGATGATAGTGGGATAAACTGGTAAAATACAGGAGAATCCCGGCAAAAAGGAGATTTTTAAACCACAGAACAAATCACTGTTATACTGTACAATGACTTGCCTAATTACCCTAACTTGCTTAGTTAACCTAATTAAGCCTTTAAATAGCATTTTAAGCTGAATACTATTGTCTTGAAAAATATCTGATAAAATATTATTGTTATGATCACCAGCGATTTAGCGGCTATAGATCCTACAGAAAGAACTACAAATCCAACAATATGTGGACTACAAGATCCATCATGCACCTCGCACACAGCTGTTCCTGTTTCAGTTTGATTACACGCACACACACAGCCAAAGGATCATTACGGACTGATTACAGGGACTTTAAATACAGTGCGCACACTCACCTTTGCTAAGACTTGTTTTACTGTTTTGTGAACATTACCATGCGTTTTTCTTGCCTTGTCTTGCCGTTTACCGATATTTGCTTTGTTTGTTTATTGTTTATGTTGTTTGCCACCGCGACTGACCATTCGCCTGTTACTTGACCACGACTCTGGACTCTGTATACATCTGTTTGCCCCTGTGTTGACCATTGCTTGCCTGACCATCTATGTGTAATAAACCTGCATTTGGATTTGCACTTCCTTGTCAGCATCCCCTTCACATTACAATTATGTAGTCATCATGGCAAAGATAAAACAAATAAGTTATTAGAAAATAGTAATTAAAACTATTATGTTTTAAAATGTATTAAAGGGCACCTATGGTAAAAACTCTACTTTTTAAGCTGTGTGGACAGACATATGTGTAGGTATAGTGTATAGAGCGTCATATTGTGGTGAAATAAACACACTCAGTCCTTTTTTTTAAATTTAACAACATAAAAACGGTGGACCAATTGGAGCGGTTTTGAGATCAACCGCAACTTGACATAGGAGTGCGGTCCCCCCGCCCACCAATATTGATTGACAGCTGGCCATTACCATCTCCTCAGTATGTTTTTTCACATCCGCCATTTTCAGCGTGTGAGTCAAAACGACATCACCAAAGAAACACCCTTGCTCTATTTTTAGATGTAAGGCTTATTGGGCTCAACATTCACCAAGTTATCTCTCTCCTCGTCGCCAGCGTTTGTGAGTTTTGGTGGGTTTGCATACATGTGTACTTTTCATTGTGTCTTCCGTAAACTACAGCGGTTTGCATTTCCTGCGGTCACAGAAGCTCCCTGTCGTCTTAACTAGGTGCAGCTGGAAAGTGCGAGCGCGTTGCCTCACGTGCGCCTCACGTTTGCTCACTATTCTGCTGCCTAGGTCGCCTCTATGGACGCACTGGCCCTGCTCAGGACACTGTTCATATTTCTGCCGCGCCACAGAGCGTTATCTGAATAGTTTAATTTTAAATAACATGCGAATGTGTGCATCTGGTGTGTCGTGTCGTGGCTCTGATCGGCGCATCCGGTGTATGACGCCCTTTAGTTATAGCCTCAAGCAGGTCGTACACCAGAAGCGCCGCTCCGCGACAAGCAGCGTTGCGCCACACAGCAGCATGCATTTCTGAATTCTAAACATAAGTTTCTATCAGGTGACACACACCGGCGCCGCAAGTGTGCGATACTTTCAACTGCCATGCGCGCGCAGTGTCGCGGTGCATCCGGTGTGTGATGCCCTTCAGTCAAAGTTAATTCAGTGTGTTTGGTTATTAGTCTCGGTGTAGGCTACAAGCTCGAAGCTTTAAACTATAACACAGTTGGCTGTAAAACTATACAAAGACACAAATGATTTTGTACTCTCTGCTTGGTCTGTGTCCGAGTCGTACATGTACAGCTGAATGCTGGTCCTCTCACTCATGTTGCTTTTCTCTGTCTGCCTGTCTGTAGCCATACACAAAGCGGGGGAGCTCTTGGCTCCGCCCCTTTGTTAAGTTGGGCGGGAAGTCGAAACTAATTTTTATGTGAAGCAACACGCCCCTAAAACAACGAACTGTGTACACGCCCTCAAAATGACACTATTTAACACATCATAATAAAAAAATCTGAATTGTGTTTTGAACTGAACCTAAACTGGCACACTCAGAAGAACCATAACATTAATATTACATCTTAAAAAAGGGGTGTAAAATAGGTGCCCTTTAAAAAATAAAAAAATATATTAATAAAAAAAAAATTAATTACACAGGACAGCTAATAATTTTGTCTTCACACCCCCCTAACTTACAAACATGGCAAGAATCTCATAAACACTTTGAAAGCATGTGAGTGGGAATACATGCCGCTGAAATATTATTCGGGAATGCAAGTCATCTAGAGCGTGTGCTGACACATGTCGGCAAGCCTTTACAAATCTAATAAACATGTCCAGGTGATCTGTAGTTCATATCTGTTTGTGTAACTCTGCCTGTAGGGGTGTAAAACAGGCTGTGGAATGCCCCTTTCTATACCCTGACAACTTCTGGGGAAATAGCATTCTGGAGAAAGCACAAACATTACTGTACCTGTGGTAAGTCCCATAATAGGCCACAATGTTCTTATGCTTACACTCCTTCATCATCGTTATCTCTTGCTGGATGGAGGTGATGTCATCTCCTGAATTAGGATTATAGAAGGGCACACTGTAAAAAACGCAGGGTTCAACACAATGCATTCAGTTTGCCTCATCACAAATTGATTAAGTTAACTTAGCAAGTTTAAGTGGATTGAACATAAAAAAATTAAGTTGTCCTAAAAAAATCTCAAGAATTGGGTAACACTTCATTTTGATGGTCCATTTGAGTATTAGTAGACAGTCTGCTTAATATCTACTGATACTGCCCCTTCAACAGACATTTAACTGACTATAAGAAACTTTGCAAGTACATGTCAACTTACACTAACCTTAACCTCAACCCTAACCTCAACCTATACAGTCTACTTATAATCTAATGAGAATTAGTTGGCTTGTAGATGAGATGCAATGTAACTTAAACTCAACAAACAGACCATCAAAATAAAGTGTGACCAATAATTGTGTTGTTTAAGCTTGAGTTGCATAAGTTTGAACAAGTAGCAAAATATATATATTTTAATGTATCTACTGAACAAGCAATTGCCAAATCTACCTGATAACAAAATAGTTAAAAGGTTTTAGTTCTGAATTCAGTAATAAAAACTATAAATAAATATGTGACGCTGAAAAAACTGAAAGGTTTATGTTACATGGGTATATTTATGTTAAAAGACAAAACTGTACTGTATGGGTCAATATTATTAATAAAAAAAAATAAAAAAAACATTAGTATAACAAGTAAATACCACGTCCCATGAAGATATTTTGATAATTTCCTATGTAAATATATTAAAACTTAATTTTTGATTAGTAATATACTAATAAAAACTAAAGTTGGACAAATTTAGTGACGCTATTTTCAGTCCTATTATTAGTTTTTGAGCCCATAGATTCCAGATATTCCAATTGTTGTATCCCTGCCAAATATTAAAGTTTATCATTAACAGTTTGTAACCTTTTGATTTAATTAAATTTGCCAGTTTTTTTTTAAATGTATGTTGTTAGATTTCTTGAATCAATATAAATCTGTTAAAATCAAATCCTATTATATTTAAAAGATATGAATATGGTATAAAAGTATCTTGCTGTAGAAAAAGCCAGATACAATTAGTTAAATTCTATGAGATTGGTGTCCTTAATATTCAGGGGGCAAAGTTGACGCAGCTCCATACTCCACATAGAAGATCAATTAAAAAGAAACATTTAAAACTCATTGGATTTCTTGATATTATTACATAAAATAAATACTTAACTTGTTCTTATTTGTTTCGTTTATGCTTAACTATCAAATATCAATCACATAAAATGTATTAGTTCAATTATGTTAAAAGTATGTAATCTAAATGGATGAAAAATGTATATACAGTGAGAATAAATAAATCTTATTTGTTAGGCATAAGTATTTTTTTGAGTGTCCATTAATGTAAAGCTTATTTATTCAGCTGTCAGTTGACGTGTAAATCTCAATTCCTAAATATTTGGCCTCATGACTAGTTTAGTGGTCCAATGTTACATATATAACCAATAAATATGATCAACACTACTAATTCATGTGATAATCCAGCAGAGGTTTTTAAAGTAGTTTTACTATGCTTTACAATGGATTATGCATAATTAATTATATGTTATTTATTAAATGTAGCGCTCATTATATTATAAATCTTTAATACAAGAAATTGATCTAATGAATGCCTATTTGAGAGATTTTTAGAGACAGTACAAGCCTCTAAATGTTAGCTGTATGTTCACTACAACACTTATACATGAAAACAAACTCATATAAATGTGTGCTGGTCAGCACAATAAAACTACTCACACACCTGGATCCAGTTTAACAATTTTGATAGCAGCCATTTCTGAGCTTCTAATGTTTCTAGCCTGAAAGAAAAGACATTACATGATAAACAGCAAAGTCAGACTGTATTTTGTCTTTTACAGCTATATTGAATGTCAATCAGAGTGTTTCTACGGACTGTGTTTATAAAGTATGAAAATACAAATAGAATTATTTATTTAAAGTCTTTTATGCTTACCAAGGCTCCATTTGATCAAAAACTAGTTAAAAACAGTAGTACAAAAACATTACATATTTAAATAAGTGTTTTCTATTCTAATTTAGCAATGTAATATGTTTATTCATTCATTTTCCTTCGGCTTAGTCTCTATTTCAGATGTCACCACAGCGGAGTGAACCGCCGACTATTTCAGCATATTTTTATGCAGCGGACTCTCTTCCAGCCGCAACCCAGTACTGGGAAACACCCATACACACTCATTCACACACACACACACTCATGCAACATGGCCCATTTAATTCATCCAATTCACCTATAGCAGGAATACATAGAACATGCAAACTCCACACAGAAATGCAAACTCCACACAGAAATGGCAACTGACCCAGCCGAGACTTGAACCAGCAACCTTCTTGCTGTGAGGCAACAGCGTTAACCATTGAGCCACTGTGCTGCCAAATGTAATATATTTCTGTTATAAATAAACAATTGTGGTATGAATAAGTACAATTTAAATTATCATTCTAAAATGCTAATTGTTGAATATTTTTGATTATTATTATTGTTACCCAAAACATATTTGTGGAGACCATGATATTTTTTTAGGAGTTATTGATGCATATTAATAAATACAGTAAATGTGTGTGTTGCATTAACAATAAATGTAATTTACAATCTATATTATTCATATGGAATAAATAGAACATTGACGATGTTTACATGGACATCAGTAATCAAATTATTTGCCTTAATCTGAATAAGACAATAATATGATTAAGGTGTTTGCATGAGTTGCTTTTAGAATGTGCCTTTCATGATTCCATATTACATGTTATAGAACATAATTCGATTAATGTCATTGCATCACCACGCTATCCACATTTCCTCTGGAGTTTCATGTTATTTCAAGTGTTTCATTTTTAATTTGTCTTTAATTTTAATTTGTTTAATTTAACTGCAGTTTGGCACTTTCACTTTCATTTAGGAACATTTCCTGCATGCCCCCCGTAACAAACAAGATATTGGATGAGAGTATGAACTGCTGGAAGAGTGCTATTTGAATGGAATTTGATACCACACGCCGTATGGGAAAAAAAAACTCAGCATTTCGCGACGCAGTTGTCTGTGGTCCTTCACTGACTTGGTGGGTGCAGTGAATAGAGTCAATCAGCCATGTGTGTATAGACTATCTTGTTGCAAAATCAGAATCAGAATCAGTTTTATTGCCAAGTGTGCTTCACACACACAAGGAATTTGTTTTGGCAACAGAAGCTTTCAGTGTACATAAAGTGACGAGTGACAACACAAAATTAAATACAAGAAAAGAAAAGGCAATAAACATTAAACATTAAACAGAGATGCAGTTAGTCAAAAAGATCTGGATGTTGAATTGTATGTACAGATATGTTGTAAATATACAGGTTATAAGGTGCTGTGTACAAGTGCGTATGAGAAAGTATTGCACGTTTATTGCACAGTAGGGGAATAGTTAACTGTTCATGAGGTAGATGGCCTAAGGAAAGAAACTTTTCCTGTGTCTGTCTGTTTTTGTGCTTGGTGCTCTGTAGCGCCGACCAGACGGTAACAGTTCGAACAGGTAGTGTGCTGGGTGTGAGGCGTCCAGAGTGATTTTACGAGCCCTTTTACTCACTCTGGAAGAGTACAGTTCTTGAAGTGTAGGAAGTGTAGTGCCAGTGATTCGTTCAGCAGTCCGGACTATTCGCTGTAGTCTACGGAGGTTGGTTTTGGCAGCTGAGCTGAACCAGACGGTGACTGAAGTGCAGAGGATGGATTGGATGACAGCTGAGTAGAACTGTACGAGCAGCTCCTGTGGCAGGTTGAACTTTCTCAGCTGACGAAGGAAGTACAGTCTCTGCTGGGCTTTCTTTACAATGGAGTCTATGTGAATGTCCCACTTCAGATCCTGAGAGATGGTGGTGCCCAGGAACCTGAATGACTCTACTGCAGCCACAGTGCTGTTCATGATGGTGAGTGGGGGGAGTGCAGGGGGGTTTCTCCTAAAGTACACTATCATCTCCACTGTTTTGAGCGTGTTCAGCTCCAGGTTGTTGTATCTGCACCATAAAGCCAGCCGCTCCACCTCCTGTCTGTATGCAGACTCGTCACCGTTCCGGATGAGGTCGATAACAGTAGTGTCATCTGCAAACTTCAAGAGCTTAATGGAGGGGTCTTTTGCAGTGCAGTCGTTTGTGTACAGGGAGAAGAGCAGTGGGGAGAGAACACATCCCTGGGGGGCATCAGTGCTGATGGTGCGGCTGTCGGATGTGATTTTGCCCATTCTGACTAGCTGTTGTCTATCTGTCAGAAAGCTGGTGATCCATTAACAGACAGAGCTAGGGACAGACAGCTGGGTCAGTTTGTTCTCGAGCAGTGATGGGACGATGGTGTTAAAGGCAGAACTGAAGTCCACAAACAGTATCCTTGCGTAGTTCCCTGGTTTGTCCAGATGTTCTAGGATATAATGCAGTCCCATGTTGACTGCATCATCCACAGACAGGTTTGCTCTATAGGCAAACTGCAGGGGGTCCAGCAAAGGTCCAGTAATGTCCTTCAGATAAGCTAGCACCAGTCTTTCGAATGACTTCATGGCCACAGATGTTAAGGCAACAGGTCTGTAGTCATTGAGTCCTGTGATCTTTGGTTTCTTTGGTATTGGGATGATGGTGGAGCATTTGAAGCAAGATGGAACTTTGCGCTGTTCCAGTGATCTGTTGAAGATCTGTGTGAAAATGGGAGCCAGTTGGTCCGCACAAGTTTTCAGACAGGCTGGTAAAACACCATCTGGACCTGGTGCTTTTCGTCTCCTCTGTTTACTGAAGATCTGACGCACATTATCTTCACTGATCTGAAGTGCCGGGGTGGAGAAGGAGATGGCTGGAGGTGTTGATGGCTGTGTACTGAGGATCTAATGCCCATTATCCTCACTGATCTGAAGTGCAGGGGGTGAGAGGGAGATGGCTGGAGGTGTTGATGGCTGTGTAGGGAGATGATCCGGGTGGGTGTGAGGTGTCTGGTCAGAGGTCAGTGGTCACATTAGATCGTTAGGATAACATAATCTATGCCTTTAGTGATTTCCTGAAGATAAATACCAAAAAATAACACAACTGGAATAACTACAGCAGTCACCATCATCAATCTCATATGAAGCAGGAGATCGTGATGGCATATGATGACGTGTGCAGGTGCCCCATTTCTTAGGGGTAAATTTTGAAGTTCTTCCCCTTCATACTCTCTTTTAAGGGCCAAGGGGAAGGGGTACAAAAATAGAATTGGGATTGGGCGTCGAAAATGCTACACAACGGTAATAGTTTGATTGCAATGTTTACATGTCTGTACTGCACTTCAATAATGCGAATAAAATCGGCATACTCCACGTTAATTCAACTTCTCTTTGGTCCGATTATGAATTTAGTCGGATTAAAGTAATCAAAAATCACTGTTCAATAGGTAGACTCTTAGGCCCAATCCCAATTCTATTTTTGTACCCCTTCCCCTTGGCCCTTAAAAGAGAGTATGAAGGGGAAGAACTTCAAAATTTACCCCTAAGAAATTGGGCACCTGCACACGTCATCATATGCCATCACGATCTCTTGCTTCATATGAGATTGACGATGGTGACTGCTGTAGTTATTCCAGTTGTGTTATTTTTTGGTATTTATCTTCAGGAAATCACTGAAGGCATAGATTATGTTATCCTAACGATCTAATGTGGCAATAAGATCATAACTATACTGTGCATTTACTCCGTGGCCATATGCATCTATGTAAACACACAAACACAACATTAATATTATACCAGACACTGTAAAAAGGTCATTTGAGTGTCATCGAGTGTCAGAATGTTGTGGGACTGCTATACAGGAGTAATTATTATGGGATATAGATAGCCAAATTTTGTGTTTTATTATTTTAGTGTTTTTTTTTTAAAGCATGACAGTAAAACATGAACGCTGTTATGAATATATTAAAACATGTGCTTGTTTGATGTAAAAATTCGTAATAATGACAAAAAAATACTAATTTGTGCATCTCCTTACTTCCGGGTACAGCTATCCTGTCATTGTGGCTGGTGTATACTGGGAATTTTCTTACCCCTTGGTTTCGAATGTGGTGCTGAAAAAAGGGGTATCTACCCCATTCAAAGGGGTATCTACCCCTTCCCCTTAGCTCTATGCCTTCAAGCTAAAGAGGATTGGGACACCCCTAAGGGTGGGGAAGGGGAAGAGCTAACGCCCCATTCACACAGGGCGTCAGCTTCAACGCTTCCCATTCACTTTGAATGAGTGAAGTCAGGCGTTGCCGAACTGCATTGTGGATTCGTCGGCGCCGCTTCAGTGGCGTTGCTCGCTGCAAAAGTTGGGACTTGCTCAACTTTTCAAAGCGTCAGCCAATAAGATTGCTGTATGCAAATGCACCAGCTCAGACAGTGGCCTATTGATGACTAATTTCAGCCTCAGCTTCAGACACGCCTTCTGTCAAGCCTTGACGCTGAAGCCCCGTGTGAATAGGGCGTAAGGGGTAGAATTGGCATTGGCCCTAATCAGAGTACTGTCTTAATCATATTAAAATTGGATTATTGGTATCCATGTAAACGTACTTATTGTTGTCTTCAATCAGATGGCTATATAGCTATTCAATAGCCCTCTTATAAAATTTGAATTCTTTTTCAAGTATTTCCCAAGTTGGTTTATGACTAAAATGGTTTAACTGCTTTCATTCCAACCAATCTAAAAGGGAGAAAAATACTATAGAAAAAAACATAATAGAAAATACTGTGAAAATTTCATCGCTCTGTTAAACCACTTGGGAAAGAGTTGAAAAAAAATTCAATTTTCACATGAAGGCTAATAATTTTGCCTTTAACAGTATGTATATCAATGCACTATAGTGGTTTTACTAGTCATCTTAAAAACACTGCAACATACACATATTTGGTTTGGTTTCAGATAAACATACTATATTGTGCTTTAATGAGCAAATGTAACCTAGATGTGACTTTAAGGCCATGTTTACTTTAGTGAAATGCTCGGGATGCTGTAGAAAAGCCAGGAACAGATCCAGATCTCCTGGCAGGCGCCTTAATGACAAATATGCCAGTGTCAGTAGCAGCCTGCTGCGTCCTTCATTGTAACCTTGTCCTATAACTGCTGCCAGAAGCTGATGTTCAGATTCATCTTTCTAGATTAACTGCACTATAAGTTCATCAGTCGTTGGGAAGGATTCTATCAAAGTAGATGCTATAAAATGTTACTTGCCAATGATTCATCAAATTCATAAAGTGGTGGAATGAAACAGGCCAAAATTAAATGGCTATATCTGTGTGATGAATATCTGAATGAAACGGTATCTAAAGCAAAAAATAAATAAATAGAAATATATGGAGCGACTCAATTTTTGTCTATTCAGAATTGACTCAGTTGTTGTTGTTTGTTATTGGTCGATCTCATGCGAGTGGCGGATTGTCTTGCTCACAGTAAACACTTCATTATGAAAGTGAACAGATGACATTGAAGAGAAAGGCAAAAGTTATTTTGATTAAAGGTTATGAGGGCATATGATTTAAAACAAAATATATAAGCATGAACAGTATGTTGACGGCCATCTTAGTATTAGCAAATAAATGTTTATTTTTAAAGCTGTCATTATTGGGTCAATAACAAACTTGCTATTCCAATATATATTAAAGAGAATAAATTATGGATTATTTATGCTGGTTGTACTAATTTATTTTTTATGAGCATTTTTATTTACATGTCATTTCGTCTTTTTAAACAGCTGGGTTGTCCTAACCTAACATTGTATTTACAAACCCAATGTTGGTTTCTGGGGTTTTCTTTCAATAAAATTGTAATATGTTGCACTATATTGCACTTTTAAACCCAATGATTGGGGTTTGTTTAAAATTGGCTCAACATTGGGTAACTTACAACAACCCAGCATTTTTGAGGGGGAATATTAGTTCTCGGCTTTTAAATGTACAGTAGAGGCTAATTGGTGGTATCCATATGTCCATATCAGTGCATCCCTACACTCTAAAAAAAATGCTGGCTTGTTGTGGCCCAACTTTGGGTCAAATATGAATAATATAGTGTATTTGGGATAATTAGAGTAATTAGTAATTATAATAATGATAATAATAAAAATAATAATTCCTTACAGTTATATAGCACTTTTCTAGACACTCAAATCGCTTTACACATTGAAGGGGAATCTCCTCATCCACCACCAGTGTGCAGCAACCACCTGGATGACGCGATGACAGCCATATTGCACCAGACCGCACACCAGCTGATTGGTGGAGAGGAGACAGAGTGATGAAGCCAATTATGATATGGTAATGTTTAGGAGGCCATGATGGACAGAGGCCAGTGGGCAAATTTGGCCAGGATACTGGGGTTAAACCCCCACTCTTTTTTTGAAGGACATCCTGGGATTTTAATGACCACAGAGAGTCAGGATCTCATCCGAAAGCCTCACTGAGCAGTATAGAGTTCCCATCAATATACTGTGGAGTTAGGACCCACACAGACCACAGGATGAGCACCCCCTGCTGGTCTCACTAACACCACTTACAATAGCAATCTAGCTTTCCCATGTGGTCTTCCATTCTGGTACTGACCGGGCGCAGCCCTGCTTGGCTTCAGCAGGCGACCATATGAGAGTTGCAGAGAGCCAACTGCAGACTATTTTTCTACTCTTTTACACCCATTTTTTAGCTAATTATTATTTCTGTTATGTGTTTAGTTTTATATATTCATATTCAGCGATTGTTTCTAAAAAGCACAAGCCCACACACATCACCAGTGTGAGACTTTCTGAAATGAATACCAAAACATCCCACCACTGCAAGGCCAAATGATACACAAAGCATATTTTTCAGCTAAATAAAGCAAAACACCTTCTTGTTTGCAAAGTTATGCAGTGACATACTGTAACAGGAGTCGTACAGTAAGCATGTATGAGTCCATTACGCTTATTTTGTGAATTTTTTACACTTATTTTTATGCTTTTGAATTGCATTCTGGGACATTGACCTTTCTTTCAACAACTTTTAACCATGCAAAGTTCAAAAAAGTGACTTTTATTAACATTTTTAATAGGTTAAAGTGATATATTGTCTGGGTTAGTGTTGTATATTCAGCCAATTCTAAGGTTATCACTCGATTGAATGGGCGTTATTAGTTGTTATCAGTTGATAGATATGGGCCAGTAGGGGCCTTCTGCATCGGTTATCGGTTATCATCCATCCACATGGTTAATCAACTATAGACCGCATACTGCTGCAGCCAGAAGATAACGAGAATTATTTCTATTTTTATTACATTTCTCATTAATTGTATTTTATTAACGTCTACCCCTACCTCAACCCTTAACCCAACCGTTACAGTAATGTAAAAACAGGTCCCAATCTAGAGTCTTCTCTATTAGTATAGCTGATTAACCACAAGAATTATTTATATTATTTATTAAATTTCCCATTAATTGTATTTCATTAACGTCCACCCCAGATCTGGATCTGGAGTCTTCTCTATTAGTATAGCTAATTAACCATGTGGATGGATGATAACCAGTAGGCACAGATGGCCCCTACTGGCCCATATCTATCAGCTAATAACCACTGATAATGCCCATTCAATCGAGTGGTAACATTGGTGGTATATTATAGTACAAAACCTTGTAATAATCTGCCAGTACATTTTCAGTTATTTTTACAGACTTACTTCTCTATTTACTACTTCTTATACATTATTTATTTCAAACTACTAAAATGTCAATAAAAGCCAGTGTAGAGTTGAACTTCCAACATCAAAAGTCGACAGAGCAGAGATAAAAGATGCAATTCACAACCGTAAATAATTGTAAACACTTGTGAATCACAAAACTGTTAATTAAAAGATGTTTTTTACAGAATATTTATGTAATCATCTATTGACAGCCCAATTATAAAAGACTACAAGACAGTGGGCCTCCATTTTGGCTTTGAGTTACTCATAAACATAACAAATGCAGCATTTCTGGACAAAACCTGGAACTTCACTGATCTGCCTTCCTGTTTTTTTTCCTGGCATGCCAGAGGGCTTCCTGTCAGAACTAAAGCGACAGTGCAACATTCGATTTAATGGTTTGACTGCGCAACCTGAAATAACGCTCCCACAAGCCAAAACACAATGACTCGGGCTGAATATCTGTCCACACTCGGACCAGAAATCTCCACCAAAGCTTGTTTTTCAGTATGCTGGCATAGACAGAGCTGACAAAGTCCATCAAACACAAAACAGCCTGTTTTGCTGGAATGCAGCTGGGAATCCTCACCGTGAAATATTTTTAGATCTTGAGAACTTTCTACTCTAAGTTGAGAGAGCTGGAGGACACTAGAAAGGAGTCTTTGTGCATTGTGAGATGGGCATTGTGGGGTCGTTGGCTCGCCCAATGCATTATGATAGAGTGGACTGTGTGCTACAGAGCGATACAGTCGTCACATTACTTCAGCAAAACATATATAAAAGAGATACACATGAATAGCAACAACATTTTTGCACTTTAAAAACTTCTTGAGAAATGACACTACCACACCTGTCAGTCTACGAGGTCTACATTTGTAACATTGGGAGAGTAGATATTTTGTTGAAAGGTAACACTCATCAGCTTGTGTTCAATTGTTAGATGTAGTGTGTGGTTTTGCGCACATGCTGTGAATACTATCACTTTACGAAACAAAACCATCCAGTCTGTCAAGAAATATCATGTGTCTGATTTGTTCTAATACTCAGCACAGGGTCAAAGGGGAGACGTCAGCATCACATTTCCAAAAGCGATTTTAACTTAGCCTACCAAAAAAAAGCATATTAAAGGCAAGTAAATTGTCTAATATTTTAGATACCTTTAAAAAAAAAAAAGGTAAACTATGGGTGGATTAATTTTATGTCATCATACAGGATATTTTCTAATATGTACTAAATAAAATGCATAAAGGAATAATAATCATACTAAATATTATTATATATTTGCTGGGTAAAAATGGGTACCACCCCAATGATTTGAAGGATAGTGGCAATTGTAAAGAATTTTTAAAAATGTGAATCAAGTATTTACTGATATTTGACTGTGTTAATATGTGCACTGTGTTTGTTATGACTTACTTTAATATATTTTTCACTTTCATTGGAATATACAGTTGAATTCAGAATTATTAGCCCCCCTGTTTTTTTTCCCCTAATTTCTGTTTAATGCAGAGAAGATTTTTTTCCAACACATTTCTCATCTCTAATAAATAAATAAATTTATTTAAAAATAAATAATTTATTTTATCTTTGCCATGATGACAGTACATAATATTTTACTAGATATTTTTAAGACACTTTTATACAGCTTAACGTGACATTTAAAGACTTAATTAGGTTAGTTAGCTAACTAGGCAGGTTAGGGTAATTAGGCAAGTTATTGTATAATGACGGTTTCTGTAGATAACCGAAAAAATATATAGTTTGAAGGGGCTAATAATTTTGACCTTAAAAAAAGTTTGTAAAAAAGTTTAAAACTGCTTTTATTCTAGCCGTAATAAAACAAATAAGATTTTTTTTCAGAAGAAAAAATATTATCAGACATA
>CAIGQZ010001108.1:2017338-2049290 GCA_903798205.1 Danio tinwini
TATCTATCTATCTATCTATCTATCTATCTATCTATCTATCTATCTATATACACACACACGCACGCGCACGCACGCACGCACGCACGCACGCACGCACGCACACACACACACACACACACACACACACACACACACACACACACACACACCTTACTAGTAAGGTACACCTTACTAGTACTAGGTTGGATCCCCTTTTGCCTTCAGAACTGCCTCAATCCTTTGTGGCATAGATTCAACAAGGTACTGGAAAATTCCTCAGAGACTTTGGTCCATATTGACATGATAGCATCACGCAGTTGCTGTACATCCATGATGTGAATCTACCGTTCCACCACATCCCAAAAATGCTCTATTGGATTGAGATCTGGTGACTGTGGATGCCATTTGAGTACAGTGAACTCATTGTCATGGTCAAGAAACCAGTCTGAGATGATTTGCACCTTATGACATGGCACATTACCCTGCTGAAAGTAGCATCAGTAGATGAGTACACTGTGGTCATAAAGGGATGGACATGGTCAGCAACAATACTCAGGTAGGCTGTGGTGTGGACACGATGCTCAATTGGTACTAATGGGCCCAAAATGTGCCAAGAAAATATCCCTCACACCATTACAACACCACTAGCCTGAACTGTTGATACAAGGCAGGATGGATCCATGCTTTTATGTTGTTAATGCCAAATTTTGACCGTACCATTCGAATGTTGCAGCAGAAATTGAGACTTATCAGACCAGACAACGTTTTGCCAATCTTCTATTGTTCTATTGTGTTGTATTTTAGTGAGCCTGTGTTAATTGTAGCCTCAGTTTCCTGTTAGCTGACAGGAGTGGCACCCGGTGTGGTCTTCTGCTGCTGTAGCCCATCTGCCTCAAGGTTGGACGTGTTGTGTGCTCAGAGATGCTCTTCTGCATACCTCGGTTGTAGTTATTTAAGTTACTGTTGGCTTTCTATCAGCTCAAACCAGTCTGGACATTCTCCTTTGAAATCTGGCATCAACAAGGCATTTGCGCCCACAGAACTACTGCTCACTGGGTATTTTCTCTTTTTCGGACCATTTTCTGTAAACCCTAAAGATGGTTGTGCGTGAATATCCCAGTAGATCAGCAGTTTCTAAAGTAGACCAGCCCGTCTGGCACCAACAACTATTTCACATTCAAAGTCACTTAAATCACCTTTCTTCCCCATCTGGTGCTCTGAACTGCAGCAGATTGTCTTGACCATGTCCACATGCCTGAATGCATTGAGTTGCTGCCCTGTGATTGGCTGATTCAAAAATTGCATTAATGAGCAGTTGCACAGATGTACCTAATAAAGTGTGGAATGTCAGTGTGTGTGTGTGTGTGTGTGTGTGTGTATATATATATATGTATATATATATATATATATATATATACTGTAAACCTTAGTGAAGTACTTGTGCTATTAATGTAATTGTTTTCAAAAAATAAGTATTGTTTATCTTAATAAAAAATGTAAAAGAGTGTGGTTAATTCACTCGCACACACGTGTTGTTTATGCAAGGCATTTGTCATGTGATGACAAACCCATATTATTTCCTCTTGATAAAACTGATCAAAGTGTGTTTTTTTTGTGGTCAGTTGCACAAAATGTCTTAGCTTGTGCATCAGTCTAGTTTTGTGGTATTTGTTCAAAGCATTAGCAGACCCTCAGTTGTTTCCCTTTCAGCATGTGTCGTGCTGACCTGATTTATGTTGTATGTGTTTGTGCCACCAATGACCTTTTGCAAAAAAACAAAACTATAGGCCTACACAGAAGCAGGAGAAAACTGAGAGATGCAACAAACAAAAATAACTGATAGCAGTATCACTTTTAGTATACAATACTCATTCCTTGCTATTTCATTAGAGTTTTACAATATTTTTATTTGAAAGGCTTTATAATGGTGGGAAGTGTAATTTTGTATTGTTTGCTGGTATTTTAATGTGAAACTTTTGTCTTTGTTTATTCAAGTGACATCAGATATATTTAAGGGATAATTCACCAAAAACTCAATATTTCATTCAATATCAATGTTTGGTTTTTATTCTTCTGTTGAACACAAAATAAATTTTTTTGATGAAGGCTGGAAACCTGTAACCATTACCTTCTATATTATTTGTATTAGCTGCTATGTATGTCAATGGTTACAGGTTTTCAGCTTTCTTCAAAATGTCTTTTTTTATGATCTACAGAATAAAAAAAACTTGTAATGGTTGGAAAATTCACACACAAAGATCTGTCATTATGTTCTCACCCTCATGTCATTGTAAAACTACATCGGTGATCAAACAGTTTTAGTTTCCCTTGACTTCCTTTATTTTTGTCCACTTGTTTATCATAAACATTCTTCTAAATATCTTGTTTGGTAAATAATCACAACGCAACCAAATACAGAAAAAATGTGAAAACATCTAAATCAGAAAAAATGCTGTAATTATTCATTATGCAAAAATATAAATGCAAATCTTTATGCTTTTGCTCCCATTTTTCATTAGCTGAATTCAAAGATCTAAACTCTTTCTATGTACGCACACAGGTCTATTCGTCTCAAGTATTGTTCACGCATTTTTCTAAATCTGTATTAGTGAGCGCTTCTTCTTTGCAGAGTAAATTATTTGCCTCACAGGTGTGGCCTATCAAGATGCTGATTAGACAGCATGATTATTACACATGTGTGCTTTAAGTCTCACAGAGTGTTTTTTTCTTGATTAATAATCCTAAACGAACTTGTCAGGTCATGTCAACATGTACATGGGAATAGGGTTTTCCCCGCTTTCGTTTAAAACAAGTCTTCATCTACATGAAAAACGCACTGTGATGCATGTTTTGGGCACGCAGAACCAACAGGGGGCAATAATGACACTTTTATGCTGGATTTATCACACTAAACGGGTAATTAAAGGTGCTGTAGGTAAGTTTTTGACTCTTCTAAAGCATACACATACCATAATATGTTTGCAGATATTTAAGAAACATGCTTAGTGAACATTCTTGTTTATCTGAAAAGCAATGCTAAAGTCAGATATTCTGCTTTGAAAATGTCTGCTACATGTTGAAACTCTGTCCTTTGTTTTGGTTCTCTGCCCACTGCCACTTTAGCCAATTATACTTCAGCACCTTGTTTGCAGCATATTTGATTCGGTTATTCAGAAAGGCTCTCAAAGCCGATCCTTATAAACATTACCAGTGTAAGCATTTGGTGAGCAGGATAGGGGAGAGCGGGGCACAAAGTAACACTTTTTGGTTTTGGTCAAATAATGAACAAAGTAATAGGGTTAGACAAACCATGTGTTTTTACCAGCAACACACAAGCCTCTCCTACAAATGAGCACTGAAAATATGATCGCCGGACCTATGGTTTCTGTGCAGTATTGCCAAAAGTGCCAGGAGTAAAAATTTTACTATTTACCCCACCTGTGGGGCAAGTTGTAACAGACAGGGGGTTAGTTGTAACACATGCTTATAAAGGCAGATTTCACACAATTTAAATTCAGTTTACTTTAAATAGTAGCTTTATTTCCTCAGTAATTGGCTCATTTCTTTTGTATTCTACATAGCACAGTATGTTTATTTATTTGTTTATTGAATAAACACATTTGAATCTATTTGCATTATTATCCATTTATCCATTATTATACAATGCATTTATTAGTATTATTAGCAATAAAATATATATTTCTTTCTATTAAAACAATATTTTCTATTAAAAACATTTTCATTTAAAAAGTTCTCAACATTACACTCAAAGTTTATAAAATTATTTTGTTTAATTGGTGTCCAACAGTGTGTGGCTTAATTGTAACACTCTGTTACAACTAACCCTGCTTTGTCATGTTTTCCTCAAAGCTGGCTAGCAGTCACTGTGTGTTTTATACATCTTTCAAAATGATTTCATCATTTAGCCTAGAAGACGGTGATCACAACAATATAAGATTTTACGTTAATACTAATATATAAATATATATATATATATATATATATAGACTGTAAAAAAAAAGACTGTTTCTCCTGTGTTTCTCATCCAAATTTCGCAGAATTTTTTCAATAATTGGCAGGAAAAAGTCTGCTGACACTGTGGTGAAAACCTCAAAGGCATGCCATGGTTAACCCTGAGCAAATACCTTAAAACTCTGTGTTTAACCCTGCGACACTATGTGCCCTGCGCTTCCCTACATTGTAACCGTGTGTCCTAACAACACGATATGTGACAAGATTTGCAGTGATCAGCAATTTGGCTGTTTGCACCAGACAAAACACAACAGAAATTTAAATGCAGCCATTCAGAAGCACAGAATAGTGCACTCACTTATAAAATGGTAAGGGTTATAATCAAATTATTACATATTAAACATTATTAACTTTAACATTATTAAACGTACATGCTGAATCACTATTGGATGGTTTTGAATCACAATTCTAAAGTTCAATTTCAAACGGTTTATTTTATTTTAAAGATCTGAGGTGAACTATCTGCTGCTGCTTTCAGTATATGGCGATAAATGTCATGTAAAATGGCATTCAAACTCACATTGTTAGCATTTAACACTAAATAAGTGTGGTTTATTTATAAACTAATTTCGAGAGAATCACGTGCTTATGATTGAACACAGCTGGTACCGCATTAACTCCGCACATTGCGCCAATCAGATGAACACGGACACACTATAAATTACCAGAGCTTTCTGCTCCAGTCATCTTCGTTTGAAGAATCCCCCCTTCCACCCCTACTCCTTCCCTTCTCCGATAGGGCGGCACGGCGGCCAGTGGGTAGCACTGTTGCCTCAGCAAGAACGCCACTGGTCCGTTCCTCTCCGGGCCGGTTGGCGTTTCTGTGCAGAGTTTGATTGTTCTCCCGATGTTCGCGTGGGTTTTCCCCGGGTTCTCCGGTTTCCTCCCACCATTCAAAAACAGGCACCATAGGTAAATTGACTAATCAAAATAGCATTCTAAGGCAACTCCTAGTCAGAGATATCCAGTAGTTCACAGTAGGGGAGTTTTCGAGACCCACCTGAGCTCAAACTCTCCTCTCGCCCTCCAAACTGGAGGAAGCCCGGGCTCAAGGATATTCTGAGCTCAGGGCTCTCTCCCGGGACAGCATGCCAAACACGCTTTATTACCAATCATCAGCTAAGTTTTAACTCTTGAAAGCACATGAGGTGTAGCTGAGGTGATCATTGTTAGTTTTTTGTTGTTCAGCTGCAAAAAAATATATCAATTCGAGGTTAGAACAAAAACCTCTTTTAATATGGAGAATATTCCTTCTATCGCTTGCTGTTACTTTTAAACAAATTACAATTTAAAGATATTTTTAAACAAGTAAATTTCATACAAATCAATGCAAACGTGAAAACAGAGGTGAATTACCGTTTGCCATGAATGTGCAATAATTTTTTGCTCTTCCATATTTGGTGTGTGAACCCAGCCACCTTGGCCAATCAGAAAGGGGAAAACAGCATCAACGCTGAAGTCATGAGGTGAAAAATTCCAGTTGTAATGTCCACACAACCACACTGTACCCAAATTTTTGGTTAGAGTTTCCAAAAAGAATCAAACCTGACATTCCTTCAGTAACCTGACATTGCGTTTTCGTGTGGACAAACAGTGAAACTGTGTAGAAAAAAAGTGTGGTTTTGTGGACAGGGCCTAAGACTGCACAAATATCAGATGTGATTCTTGGGTTCTCTTGGGGCACCGTGGATTGATGAGATGTACAAGGGGGGATTATGGGCGATTGCGGACTGAACAAAAATGAAGATGTGCCAAACACAGACATGGAAGAAAACTCTGAGTTTGAAACATAAAACAAATATCTGTAACAGTAATCTTATGGTTTCAAATTTTCTTGCTAATTGCGTCATCAGATTTTGAGCTCCTATTAGTTTTTGGTTTGACGTTCAGCACAGCTGAAGTCACACTGCGGGAAAGTGCCTGAAATCTTCTGACACTGCTAGAACTTCATCAGAGAAGGTTTGATTGCAATGGCCATTAAGTGGTTGTCAGCGAACATGTCAAACCAACTATCAAAGTCCACAGATTTTAGCCTAGGATTACAGACATCTTTTAGGATTTCCCCAAATTTGTTGAAGACAACCTGAAATTGTAAAGTGCAAGAAGGGCTTTATGCTGGCCACTATAAAAGCCAGAGTGGCAAAATGAGCAGTTTTTATCACACAGCATGATGCAACAGATGTTGCAAGTTTTGAAGCAGCATGAAGTTGGTATTCTGACTGCATGAATGTCTACCGGAGATGCTGCCCAAGAATTGAATCTTCCTTTCTCTACCATAAGCCATGTCAAAAGGCATTTCAGCTAAACTGGAGTCTCAACTGCAGATCGTGTGTAACCACACCAGCTGAGAACTACCTCATCCAACATTTCAACTCCAAGATCATCTAAGACCAGCCACCCAGACAGCAGCTACAACAATCAGTTTCATAAACACAGAATCTCTGCACAAACTGTCAGAAACCATCTCAGGGAAGCTCATCTGCATGCTTATCACTCTCATCAGGGTCTCAAGCTGACTGCAGTTCATTGTCATAACTTGAGTGAGCAAACACTCATATTAGATGGCATCTGGCACTTTGGAGTCCAGTCCTGGTTTTCACTGTACAGGGCAGATGGCAGACAGTGTGTATGGCGTGGTCCATGGTGGCGATAGGGTAATGTACACTCACTGGCCACTTTATTTGGTACACCTTAGTAGTATCAGGTTGGACCCTCTTTTGCCTTCAGAACTCCCTTAATCCTTCATGGCATAGATTCAACAAGGTGCTGCAAATATTCCTCAAAGATTTTGGTCCATATTGACATGACATCACGCAGTTGATGCAGATTTGTTGGCTACACATCCATGATGTGAATCTTCTGTTCCACCACATCCCAAAGGTGCTCTATTGGACTGAGATCTGATGACTGTGGACGCCATTTGACTACAGTGAACTCATTGTCATGTTCAAGAAACCAGTCTGAGATGATTAGCTCTTTAAGACATGGCACGTTATCCTGCTGTCATAAAGAGATGGACATGGTTAACAACAATACTCAGGTAGGCTGTGGCATTGTCAGGTGTACCTAATAAAATGGCTAGTGAGTGTATGTTATGGACAATGAACATGTTATTGATGGCCTTTTGAATGCACAGATATACAGCTATGAGATGATACTGATGAACATATACAAAAAAATTTTTTGCAGTATGATCAAAAAGACAGTAAAATGTTTTTTCTTCATATTTTTGGTATCTAGAAGCAGTTATGTAAACCTTTTTATTTGTAAAATGAATTCAAATGTATTAAAGAATTTCTGATCATTCTTAAAAATATCTTTTAAAACTCTTTAAAAAGATCTCCAAAAAAAAGCCTGCAGAAACGCTGTGTAAAAATGTCAAATAATGTCATACTAGGCTTCATGTCAATGTTCTCATAAGTCCTTATGCAAGTCAATGTCTAATAAAAAAAACAACAAAAAAAAAACAATAACTTGTCGCTAAATTCAGCACCACGGAGAGGGACAGTATTTTTGGAAGTAAAATCTTTGTCTAAATTATTACAATTATTAATTAACAGTAATTAGTCATAATTTCTTCTCCTTTTATTTGTCACAAATCTGAGTTTTTCATTTTTTTGTTGAACATGACAAGTTATTTTGAAATATTTTTGGAAACATATAACCATTGACATCCATAGTATTTGTTTTTCCTACTAAAGAAAGTAAATGTTTACAATTTATTCAAAACATCTTTTGCGAAGGTTTGAAAGCACTTGCAGGTGAGTAACTAGTGAGTAAATGTTCATTTTTGGTTGAACTATCCCTTTAAATCTTTTGCATTCCCTTCTTGCTCTGCTAGACTGCTCTGAATTTCATTACCACAAACTTGTACTCATCTCACAATATTCCAGCCATTTAATTTTGCATATACTGTAAAATTGTCATGCATCTTCTATATTAGTTTAGTGCCATGTGTAAAGATTAATTCATTGTTTTAAGTCCCATACAAGCACCCTCCTCCTACCTGCCTGATATGCTGGAATGTTCCACAATCAAAAAAAAAAAAAAAAAAAGAAACAAACAAAACCTAAGAATTCAATGTTGATTCAACTCAAATTAAATAGGTACTTTGAACAAGCAGCAACAGTCATTTTTTTAGTGTAACGTATTTGAGGGCAATGATTTGTGAAAGCATAGTCACATGACGAGTCACATACTGTACGTCAGAGAGTAAATTAATTCTCAGACTCAGCACAACTTGCAACCAGATGAATCAAAGACCCAGAAAGAGCATAAAATGAATCACATCATCTACATGATCATCTTTCTCTTTCTTCATCAAGTCTGTAAGTACCAAATACTCAATTCAGTCATTCACTTACCAATTGTTATCATTGAAAACTCTATTTGTTTTTCCCACAGGCATAAATAATTGCACTGTTGATCAAGTGGATAAAGTTTTAACCTCTCAAGAAGGGCACAGTGTGTTGTTACCTTGTCTTCTGTTAGAAGATCACCTACATCGAGTGATATGGTATAAGCAAGTTCTTGGAGAGAAACCTGTCCTAATAGTGTCATCATATCACCACACTCAACCCAATGAGTTTTCCCATGACTTTAAAGAAACTCAGCGTTTTCATGTGGTGCGAAAAGCAGACAGTTTCAACTTAACCATCCGTAGGACACTGAAATCGGATTCAGGCACGTATTTCTGTGGCAGTGCCTTTGCCAACATGGTTTCCTTTGGGACTGGAACGATTCTGTTGGTTAAAGGTGAGTTTTTTAACTTTATTTTTATTTATTTTAACCCTAAAATCTGATTCAGGCACGTATTTCTGTGCCAGTGCCTTTGCTAACATTGTTTTCTTTGGGACTGGAACGATTCTGTTGATTAAAGGTGAGTTTTTTTACATTTTATTTTTATTTATTGTAACCCTAAAATCGGATTCAGGCTCATATTTCTGTGCCAGTGCCTTTGCCAATGTTGTTTCTTTTGGAACTGGAACAATTCTGTTGGTTAAATGTATGTTTTTTTTGCTTACTTTTATTTATTTTAACAAATTTTATTACAAAAAAAGGTAAAACAAAATATGCTCAGAGCAAACAGGTAACCAGAGACATCAGATAAGTTCTTGCATAGTTTTTATACAGTGATTAAATGTGAAGCTTAACTCTTTTTAAGATGAATGGTTCAATTTATTGTCACTATTTGCTTTCGTACAGGTGCAGACCTCAGACCTATTGTTATACAACACCCAGTACATGCTGTTATTAAGCCAGGAAGCAATGTGACTCTGCAGTGCTCAGTTGAAGGGAATACGTGTGATAAAGGAGTGCAATCTGTTTACTGGTTCAGACAGAGTTCAAACACAACTCATCTGGGAATGGTTTATACTCATGGAGAAAGCAAAAATGAGTGTGCAGACTCCTCTGATACACAGAGCTGTCTCCAGAACCTTGCTAAGATGACTGTTGATGTGTCTGACGCTGGACTATACTACTGTTCTGTGGTGACTTGTGATGAGGTTTTATTTGGAAACGGCACAACGTTGGTCATTGAAGGTAAGTACGCTTTTTATGTGGCTTTCGAGGTGGAATAACAGTTGGAGACATGTTTTGTGGTATGAGTATGTTTAGGGGTTGTTTAAAGGGCAGGGTTAGAAACCACAGTGTTAATAACATTATAGATGCACCATTAATGATGTGTATATCTATGTATGTATATATGCTGTATATATGCAGATGTTTGGGTGGACTCTTGTAAATATGTGCAGGTATAAATTATTCATGGAGGTATATGATTAAGTGTCTGTACAGTTGTGGGTGTACATTTGAATATGTGTATTTATATTTAATATGTTTATTTATTATTATTTGCGATTATGTGAAAAACTTTAAATATATACGTTAAGTAAAGTATCAAAAAATATATATTAGATGCAGGAATTTAGTTGCAGATTTAATTATGTGTGTATTTTACAGTATGTGTGAAAGGCAATGACTTAATACTTCAATAAATGTCAACAAACAAAGCAACATTTCTTAATATTTTATGGACATGGTCTTTAACCATAATTGCAATGCAGTGGAAAATTAAAATACAGTTAAAACTCTTGAAACACTATTTATAAATGCAAAAAAATCCTTTATGTTAAATAAGTTATTTGTACCTGGTTGATAGCACAATTTTATTAACAGCAAAAAGTGTTTTTTTAGTATTTGCAGTAATTTTAGTAATTTGCAGCGATGACAAGTTTCTATGCTTTGATTAATTTAGATGAAATTTAAGTTGGATCACAACAGCTATTATAATGTATTTTATTCCCTAGTACTGTGTTACGGCTGGAAGGGGATGCGCTGAGTAAAACATTTGCTGTAATAGATGACAGTTCATTATGCTGTGGCGACTCCTGATAAATAAGAGAGTAAGCCAAAGGAAAATTAATGAATATAAAGGGCTCTATCATACACCCGGCGCAATAAGGCGCTAGGCATGGGCCGGTATAAGATTCTGACTGTATGAAAACCTTGGATAGAAATATCACGGTTTCATGGTATCACGGTATTGTGATTACTGCTCTAAAATATGTTCTTTAATATTTCAATATTAAATTAAGAAAAATGTTAAGTGAGACGTTCAGAGATTTGAAATTGTCTTTTTTTCCAACCCATTCTGAAATCCAGACTCATTCTGAAAACGTACCGCTATATACAGTACATTTCTGGAGATCAAGAAATACATCACAAATAGTAATTTTTTGCAGTTTTTGTTTTCGCAAGTCTACCAGAGGCTGCTGTGTACACTTTTAGAGATCTTAAATTTCTTCCACAAGTGCCATTCATGTCCTTTCTTCTCGTGTAAATCCAGCAGAGGCTGCTGTCGACTGACTTACAGACTGGCTGACCAATCGACTGACCCACCCTTCTCCTTCCCTAAACTCAACCAATAGTATTTTCAAAAGCACCGATTGACCCACCCACTTGCCCAAACTTAACCGACAGTAAAAAAAAAAGCAATCCAGAAAAAGAAAAGCCCTCATCTAATTTTTACCACATTTTCAGATTTTACCACATTCTCACCCTGTTATTTATTTGTTTATTTTATTTTTTCGCTTTTGTTTTTGTCTTACCTGCTTTCTGGAACGTGTTCTTTGCTGGACTCAAACCTGGTCGTTGTGGTCAACTCCTATCTGTATCCCAAGTCCCCTGATGTACATGGCGAGCTACCGGACAAACTGGTTACTGTGGGAAAGCCATCCAAACTGAGGTAAGCAGTCAGCTGGTAAGCTGGAAAAGCTACGGCATCATACCAACCTGTAGCGTTCACTTTAAAGATAAAATGCTGCCTTACGTACCTCTGGCTACATAATTTGCGATTCTCAGAAATGTATATAGGGCTACGTTTTCAGAAGGAGCCCATGTTGTTTTTTTGTCAAATATGGAAAAAAAGATGCTAAAAAAAAAAACGTTATTTGTTTTTTGAAATAAAATGCATAGCAAAACTGCATTAATAGTGTGAAATATAATGACATATTATGTTGACTCAGTGTTTTAACAGAATTTGTTAGAATTTTTATTTAAAAACTGGATATCATTTGCTGAAGCATGTTACATATTGATGACCCAAAATCAGTTCTCTCTCTCTCTGTCTGTCTCTCTCTCTCTCTCTCTCTCTCTCTCTCTCTCTCTCTCTCTCTCTCTCTCTCTCTCTTTTTCTCATAAAAGGTAAAAGATATGTGATAAAAGGTATAGCTTTTATGTAAAATGTACAGATATGTGCTTTTAAGGTACTTTTATTCACTGTTTACCCACCCTTTAACTAAAATAGAGAATTAAACTTTTTGAAAAAGTATTTTTTGTACTTGATTTTCTTTGTCTCTTGACTTACAATATTGTGTTTATATAAAGTCACTTACAATATTCATTAGTCATGCAAATGCTTTTTTTAAATAAAAATGTACAGTAACCTTTTAAAAGCTATATTTTACAGGTAAATTGTTACTGTGTCCAAATGCAGTTTATTTACAACTTAGTCAGGCAGGCAATGGTCAGAACAGAAGCAAATAGTATCATGAGGGTAATCCTAAAGCGTAGCTGTGGTCACAGGCAAATAGGTCGTGCAGGCGGCAAACAGCATAAACAGTAAACAAGGCAAGGATCGAAAGGCACGGCAGGGCTAGATAGGAATAATGCTTGGTAATGTTAATGTGAAAGAGACTTAGCAAAGTGTGTGAAAGGTGAATTAAAGTCCAGTTGAATATCAAGTCCATGATAAGCTTCCAACTGTGTGTGCAATCGGAGGGAAATTGGAAGCTGGTGTGTGCGAGGTGCATGATGGTATTTGTAGTCCAGTTCAGTGACATGTGTAGTTCTCCAGTGATCTGCAAGGATTAGATCGCTGGTGATCGTGACATAAATAATGTACAAAAGTGTATCTTAAAAGAAAAAAAGATCACCCTGGTGAAAGCTCTTTGCTTAACATTTACATTTAATCATTTAGCAGACGCTTTTGTCCAAAGCGACTTACAATTGAGGAGGTATTAACAAGAAGAACACATCCAAGAAGTGCTAATTATATGAATACACTGTTTGTGCTCAGAAAAATTTTGTGCTAAAGTAGAAGGTTTTTGAGAGAGAGAGAGAGAGAGAGAGAGAGAGAGAGAGAGAGAGAGAGAGAGAGAGAGAGAGAGAGAGAGAGAGAGAGAGAAAGGGCTTCTATAGGTGGTTTTGGTATCAATCAATACCAAATCAATCAATCTCGGAGGAGATGGGTTTTTAGTTGTCATTTGAAGGATACCAGTGTATCTGCAGTTTGAGTGGTAATGAAAAGATCAATCCACCAGTGTGGAACATTGAATGAAAAGATTTTGGAAAGTTACCAATATCCTCTCTGCGACGGCACCACAAGGTGGTGCTCACACCCTGACCTGACTGGTGGCTCCTGCAGGGGATGCAGACCTACAGGAGCAGTTGGAGATAAGAGGGTGCAATGCTTTCATTTGAACACAGCAGTTTTTTTTAGATTACATTTTTAACGCATTATTTGTTTACATGGCAAAATCTTTTTCCTTGTGCTATAGCAGAAGCTATGTAGGTATACAGTACCTCAAAATAATTCCTTGTGGAATTGTTTTGTGGTTCGTTCTACCAGATTTGCTGTTATGGCTTGTACACATGCTGTGCTTTGAAGTGTAATGCTGTATATTCATCACATTTAAGATTAAACTGATTTTCTGTTGTGTGAATAGAATACATTGTTCAGTTATTGGGTCCATCTACTATAAAGTAAAGTTTTCTTTTAATGAATATAGGGCTACATGAGTAGATCATAATTAGTTCATTAATAAAACATCACAAGAGCAGAAGGTGGGCTCCATTTCCTCTTCATTCACAGAGATACTACAGGCGGGGAATGCTTCTCTGTTATTAAAATTGCCATTTGAAATAATTTAACATTTTAATTTTATAGCTTAAAAGTTGACCTGTCAATAATAGAATGAAAAGAAAATATATATATACAATACAGTTGAAGTCAGAATTATTAGCCCTCCTGAATTAATAACCCTCTTTATATTTCCCCTCAATTTATGTTAGTTTCAACACATTTCTACAAATAATATTTTTAATAACTCATTTCTAATAACTGATTTCTTTTATTTTTGCCATGATGACAGTACATAATATTTTACTATATTTGTTTAAGATACTATTCAGTGTAAAGTGCAATTTAAAATGGTAATTAGGCAAGTTAGGGTTATTATTAGGTAAGTCATAGAAGCAACAACAGCCACATTACTATCACTGTTGCTGAAGCCAAAAATTGATGCATCAAACTTGAAAGCAAATATCTATGAATTGCATTAGACAGACTGAAGCCAAGCAGCCTCGCCTCATGAGTGTAGAGCGGGCCATTAATTACTGCCAATCAAAACACCCTTTTTCCATTTTTCTACACAGGGCCCATGCTTTTATCCAATCACAAATCGTATAAAAAAAAAATGTTTGTACACTGCTGTATACAAAATGTAGACAGTTGTATACTGCTTTTTGATTGGGTGGGCAAGACAGATGTTTAGGTGGGTTCAGCCCACCCCTGCCTATGCCTTGAGCTGGCCCTGCCCACAATACATAACAATTGGGATGTGAATTCAATTAGAACTATAAACGTTAGTAAAACATGTCAACAAACATGGTGCGCTGGACCAGCCATCAATAGCGTTGTGCATGTGAATAGTTATTATTAATTGTTATTTGGTCATTATGCCATACATCTCTCTCACTTTATTTTGATGAATGTTAAAAACCTGTATACATTCACTTCCATAAAAACAAATATCATGTTAGTGGTTACAGGTTTCCAGCATTCTTCAAAATATCTTCATTTGCGTTCAACAAAAAGAAACTCATAGAAGTGTTGCAAGGCTCTAAAAATGTAGCCCTATATACATTTCTGAAGATCGAAGAAGTATGTATAGCTGCATTTCATCTTTAAAATGAACGCTACAGGGTGGTATGATCCTGTTCCTTTTTGTGCTTACAGTACCAGCTGACCGCTTATCTCCATGTGGACGGCTTCTCTGCTACCAGTTTAGGCAGTAGCTCGCTATGTATGTGGGTGGACTTGAGATGCAGAGAGGAGTTGACCATGACAATGGGGTCCAGCGAACAACAGTTCCAGAAAGCAGGCAAGACAAAAACTGAAGCCAAAAATAAGCAAGTAAATAACAGGGTGAGAATGTGGAAAAATCTGAAAATGTGGTAAAAATCAGGCGAGGGCTTTTCTTTTTCTGGATTGCCGTTTAAAATTGTCGGTTGAGTTTAGGAAAGTGGGTGCGCGGGTCAATCGGTGCTGTTGAAAACACTAATGGGTGGATCGGTCAGTCAGTCAGTCAGTCAGTTGACAGCAGCCTCTGGTGGACTTACATGAGAACAGCAGATGCGAATGGCACTCGCGTGAGAAATTTGAGATCTCAAAAAGCATACACAGCGGCCTCTAGTGGATTTGCATAAGCAAAAACTGCAAAAAAAATAAAATAAAAAAAACAGCTCCTGAGATGTATTAGGCGCTCTTCAGAAATGTATATAGCAGTACATTTTCAGAATGAGTCTGGGGTTTAGAGCCACTTGAGGGTGAGTGAGGACAGTTTCATTTTTTGGATGAACTGTCCCCTTAAGTTTATCTTAAAAGTGACCTGTGAAATCTGATTAACATCTTAAAGTTTCACCATAAACCTCAAGGCTTATGCTAATCCTGTTCAGTGCTGTTGTAAGATCTAATCAGTTGACCAAAACTACAAAGAACATATATGAGAAGGTCTGCAGTAACCTTGGCCTACTTAACACATCCTCAAACCCTTTACCTTCCTGTGTGGCTCAAGCTCTATAAACGTCCTGTTTCTCAAGATTGAGATCATAACAAAACATGACCTCCACCAGGACCGTCTCTTCATCTGAACAAAGTCCAACAGTAAAATAAGAGTAGATGGAATATAATGCAAAGCGGACAGGTTGTGTCAGACTAAAGTATAGGGGCTGAACGAATTAATTACATCACATTCTGGACCTGTTGAGTGAGGGACAGGAAGAAGCTGCGCAGTGTAGAGCAGAAACTGCTGAAGTAAACATCAGCGCATTAGATTTGTGTCTCATAAGCGCAATACAAATACATATTTATTCTAAATAATTATGTCTTAAACTGAATAAGGGAAAAGGTATTTGGTATTAATTATTTATAGCAGAATGAGTATAGTTTGATTGGTCATTTATATATAATTTTTCCTCACATACAGTAGTAAAAAAAAGTGTCCCCTTACTGTCCCCTTTTTTATTTATCTTTTTTTTTGCATGTTTGTCACACTTTAAAGTTTTAAATCATCAAACAAATTTAAATAATACTTAAATAAATATTAAAGTAAGCACATCATGCAGTTTTGAAATGAAGTTTTTTTTTATTATTATAGCAAAACTAAATCCAAAGCTACATAACCTTATATATTGTTGATGCTGTTGTTGTTTGTTTCAATTTTCTTTGTTATTTACATTTATTTAAATGTTAGAAAACAAATGTTACAAATAAAGTGCTTAAATAAGTAAAGATGTAAAAGTGGATCAGTACCCTTGCTCTCATTTTAAATGAATGTGCATCATGGTTGGAATTGTTTCCATCCGCAAGACCCATTTATATTTGTTTCGCAACGCTCACTGCATTTAAACCACAACAAAATACACACGTCAGCCTTTATCTTCACATCCCTTTCCTTTACCAAAAACACAAATAGCCCACCCTCTTTAGAAGAAACCGTTATTACCAGAAGTCTTAAAATGTATTTGATCCATTTATGTGTCTCCAAATTTGTTTATGTATATTGTATGTTACTAAAACTACAAAGTGTATACATATTGTACATACACTTACCGGCCACTTTATTAGGTACACCTTACTAGTACCAGCTTGGACCTCTTTTTGCCTTCAGAACTGCCTTAATCCTTCATTGCAATCATTCAACAAGGTACTAATATTCCATATTTTGGTCTATATTGACATGATAGCATCACACAGTTACTGCAGATTTGTCGGCTGCACATCCATGATGCAAATCTTTCATTCCACCACATTCCAAAGGTGCTCTATTGGATTGAGATCTGATGACTATGGAGGCCATTTGAATACAGTGAACTCATTGACATGTTGAAAAAAACATTCTAAGATGATTCACACTTTATGACATGCCATCAGAAGATGGGTACACTGTGGTCATAAAGGGATAAACATGGTCAGCAACAATACTCAGGTAGGCCGTGGCATTGACGCTCAATTGGTACGAATGGGCCCAAAGTGTGCCAAGAAAATATCACCCACATCATTACACCACCACCACCACCAGCCTGAACCGTTAGTACAAGGCAAGATGGATCCATGCTTCCATGTCGTTGACGCCAAATTCTGACCCTGCCATCTGAATGTCACAGCAGAAATCGACTCATCTGACCAGGCAATGTTTTTCCAATCTTATATTGTCCAATTTTGGTGAGCCTGTTTGAATTGCAGCCTCAGTTTTCTGTTAGCTGACAGGAGTGGCACCCGGTCTAGTCTTTTGCTGCTGTAGCCCATCCGCCTCATGGTAAGACATGTTGTGTGTTCAGAGATGCTCTTCTGCATACCTCGGTTGTAACGAGTGGTTATTTGAGTTACTGTTGCCTTTCTATCAGCTCGAACCAGTCTGGGCATTCACCTCTGGCATCAAAAAGGCATTTGCACCCACAGAACTGTCGCTCACTGGATAATTTCTCTTTTTCTGACCGTTCTCTGTAAACCGTAGAGATGGTTGTGCATGAAAATCCCAGTAGATCAGCAGTTTCTGAAAACTCAGACCAGCCTGTCTTGCACCAATAACCATGCCAAACGTTCAAAGTCACTTATGTTTCTTCCCCATACTGATGCTTAGTTTGGACTGCAACAGGTCGTCTTGACCATGTCTACATGCCTAAATGCATTGAGTTGCTGCCATGTGATTGACTGATAAAAAAACTTGTGTTAACGAGCAGTTGGACAGGTGTACCTAATAAAGTGGCCGGTGAGTGTATAGTTATAGTAATTATATACATGCATCTCTGCTTAAGAATAAAGAATGTGTTGATTATTATTATTATTATTATTATTATTATTAATAATTATTATTATTGTTTTATTACATGAAGGTGTTTTATCACATCAACATATACTATATTTAATAATATTTTTCATTTTTTGTATATATTATACAAGTGTTTAATGTTTTTAAAGTGTTCAGAAATATTACAAAATACTACAATATTATAAATAATACATATTACAATAACAAATATTACAACATATATAATGTTTTCTATGTATATTTAACAAATGTTTAACAAGTTTATCATTAATGTTGTTTCATTTGATATTATTTAGCACTAAAGCGTCAAATGGAGCTGACAGATCAGATCTTCTTCTCAGCTTCAAAGTCAGAGTGCAGGCCGGCGTGTTTGTGGTCTGAAAGTAAGAACAGAATGGAAAGATCAAGATACACTTTAGACACACTTTAACGTGGCTCAATCTTAGTGGTCTAAAGTTTCCACACAGCATCTGATGTTGCTAAAAAAAAAGTGTCAAAACAGTCAGATGCATTTACAAGTGCTTAGCTTATTCACTGTCACCATACAGTATGTGAAACTCAGCTAAACTACAAAGACTTTTAAATTCAGGTGTTACATTTGTTCTCATAACTGCACTGCATGTTAAATAAAGCTTCACCATTTCCAGAAGTGCAAAGTTAGCGCTTGTGAACATTTTAAATGCATTCTTTTCTGATGTACCTTTATAATGTTATTGTTTGTGTAAATGATAGATTCTTTGTGTAAAGGCAAGCATTGTGATTTTGCCTTGATGTTAGATTATGGTTTACAGGCCCAAAATACACACATGCATAAAAAATGCATTTAGCACCACAAAGCCACAGTGCTTGTAAACGGTGTGCTTATAATATGTTATTTAAAGTTATTTAAGGTTTAGTAGGTTACAACAATTACAAGAAAGTACTGAAAAACACACACAAAAACGACACACTTCACTTTTAAGTATGAAGATATGTAATCAAAACATCAAAATCAGGCACATAAACATAAAAATATGGTATATTTAAAAATACACAAATTACTTATAATTAACATTGCTTGCAGAATGAATAGATGAAATAGATTTTCATTCATTCATTCATTTTCCTTCTGCTTAGTCCCTTATTTATCAGGGATCGCCACAGCGGAATGAACCGCCAGGAATAGATTTTTATTAAGTAAAAAAAAACTAAACAAAAAGCAACACTGGCTCATTAATTAGCATGTAAGCTCATAAAAAATTATCACATGTGGTTTATGACATGATGTTTATTTTATTTGCAGAAGAACGCAAATTATGATGCATCAAAATATTATTTAACTTTTATATCCAAAGATATCCAATGGTTTTGTCATTTCAGGACCATGGACAGGGATATTTGCCAAAAGTTCTGCAATTTAGTTTGCATTTCAACCAAATCAACCTGTTAGCATCACATGTTAGGTGTGTGTGTGTGTGTGTGTGTGTGTGTGTGTGTGTGTGTGTGTGTGTGTGTCTGTGACCAGTGTCCACAAAACTAGTCATAAGTGTCTCTTTAAAAAAACTGAGATGTATAGATCACCTGGAAGCTGAATAAATAAGATTTCTACACTCTCAGAAATAAAAGTACAGGAGCAGTCACTGGGGTGGTACCTTTTCAAAAGGTACAAATTTGTACCTAAAAGGTCCATATTAATACCTCAAGGGTACAATTTTTTACCTAAAAAGTACAAAAGTGTTCCTCTAAAAATTTGTAGGTACTAATATATACTTTTGAGGTATTAATATGGACCCTTAAGGGACAAATGTGTACCTTTTGAAAAGGTACCACCCCAGTGACAGCTTGCGTACCTTTATTTCTAAGAGTGTACCAGCTGACCGATTACCTCTGTATGTACGGCTTTTCCGCTGTTACCAGTTTGTGCAGTAGCTCGCTATGGATGTTTGTGGACTTGAGACACAGAGCGGAGTTGACCACGACAACGAGATTCGAGTCTGGTAAAGAACGGTTCCAGAAAGAGGGAAAGACCAAAACAGAAGCCAAAAATAAAATAAACAAGTAAATAACAGGGTGAGAATGTGGTAAAAATCAGAAAATGTGGTAAAAATCAGGCAAGGGCTTTTCTTTTTCTGGATTGCTTTTTAAAACGGTCGGTTGGGTTTAGGAAAGTGGGTGTGCAGGTCAATTGGTGCTTTTGAAAACACTGTGAGCTGTGGCACTCGTGAGATAAAATTGAGATCTCCGACCTCTGGTGAATTCACGAAAATAAAAACTCTAAAAAAACGTACCTCCTGGGATCTATTTCGTGATCTCCAGAAATGTATGTATCGGTACGTTTTCAGAATGAGCCTGGGTTGCCAATATTTGGCTGAGATACAAGTATTTGAATCTGACTGTTCAAAAAAATCTAAATATTGAGAAAATTGTCTGGAAAAGTCTTTAGCAATGCATATTACTAAATAAAAAATTGAGAATATATATATTGTATGGCCCACATATATATATATTTAAACTCAATTTTTGATTACTAATATGTATTGCTAGCAATTTGATGGTTGAAATTGTGCTTCACTTTAAAACTGTGTCAACTCCAGGAAATGAACAGTGATTTGCTCACTAAAAGAATCATGTGACCTCATAAACTGAGTGCATGTAACGGTCAATTCTGTGTGAGCCACTTTTCTCAGCCTGAGCACAGAATGATCTGAATGAAGAAAAGATGAACAAACAACTCTGTGTGATCATCTTCCTCTTGTATGAAGTCTGTAAGTGCCATTTCGACAATATTTACATGAATTAAAATAATAACGTCAATGATTTTTCTGAAAATCGTCATCATGTAAGCTTTGTCATTTTTTTTAACAGCTGAGACAGTGTATGGAAACATCATCCAGCCTGATACAGTTTTATCATTTCAGGAAGGAGATACAGCAGTTTTGCGCTGTTTTATCACGAATTCACAAATGAGCATGACACTGTGGTACAAGCAAGTCACTGGAGAAGAACCGCATCTCATTGCTTCCTCTATTTTCCGTTCATCAGAAATCAAATTTCACAATAAATTTGACAGCAGTCATTTTGAAGTGTTGAGAGGCACTGGTGGTTTTAATCTGAAGATTGTGAACGCTGTACAGTCAGATTCAGCAACATATTATTGTGCTACATCTTTCTCCAATGTCATTGAATTTGGAAACGGCACTCGTCTGGTTATTAACGGTGAGTCAGTGCATTTCATCTTCATATTTAAGGGATAGTTCATTCAAAAATGAATCTTGACTTGTAACAACATCAAAATGTTTTTTTTGTTCTGTTGAACACAAAAGAAGACATTTTGAAAAATGTTGGAAACCTGTAACCACTGACTTCCTAGGCAAAACAAACATTATGGAAGTCATTTGTTACAGATTTTCAGCATTCTTTAAAATATCTTCTTTTGTGTTCAACAAAACAAATAGTAAGTGAAACTGGTTTGGAACAAGTCAATGATGGCAGAATTAAAAAATTTCTCTTTAAATAATTTCTAATGATAAAAACTATTCATAATATCATCTATTCCAGGAACAAAAATCAGCAAACCCACTAATCTACAGTTGCGTGAGCTTGAACAAGTTGAGTTGGAGGTAAAAAAGCCTCTTCACTGTTCAGTCCAAAATCAGCTAGTGAGAAATGAACATCATCTCTACTGGTTCAGTCATGGGTCAGAAGAATCTCCTCCAGGATTTATTTATATTCATAGAAACTCAAGTAAATCATGTGTCGGGAGCTCTGAATCTGACTGCCTTTCACCGACCTGCATCTACAATCTCCCAATGAAAAGATCAAGGTCATCAGACACAGAAATGTATTATTGTGCACTGGCCACATGTGGACAGGCTTTATTTGGAAATGTTTCTAAACTCAATGCAGGTAAGTGTAAGTTCATTTGGAAAATGTTTGCTTTTGAAGATTGAAGACCTCGAGAATTTATGGAAGAGTTGCATGGCAGTTTATGAAAATATGATTAGCCCTCCAGACAATGTAATGTTTTATTCTTTTTCAAATATTTCCCAGGAGATGTTTAACAGAAAGGAAACATTTCACAGTATTTTATATTATATAATTCTTCTAAAGAAAGTATTTCTTTTAGTTTGGCTGGAATGATTAAAAAAAAAAAAAAAGCTAAGGTCAATATTATTAGCCCCCTCTACAGTATATATATATATATATATATATATATATATATATATATTTCTTATTTGGCTACAGAACAAACCACTGTTGTACAGGGACTTGCCTAAGTAACCCACTGTAACACTAAACCTAACCTAGTTAAGCCTTTAAACTGCATGTTTAGATGAATACAAGTATCCTGCAAAATACCTAGAAATATATTATGTACTGTCACCATGGAAAAGGCTATCTAAAATATTCATTAAAAATTAGTTATCAAAACTATTATGTTTAAAAATATGCTGAAAACATCTCGCTGTTAAATAGCACTTAGGATGTATTTAAAAAACAAAATTATAAAAATGCTATTAGTTTAGTCTTATATAAATGTAATGTCACATAATACCACCAACCGAAAAAAAAGCCAAAGTTGATTTCTGCATTTTTTTTCGGAGAGTGTTAAACGTCTGTAGGTTCTATAACTTTTAAAAGGGTACATCTGTAAAAAAGCAAGGAAACATAATAATTGAGGAATCAAATACAAGTGGGAGATTCAATGAAATACTGAAACCTAGTCAGTTTGTACTTTATTTATGTGAGTTTTTATTTTTTTCTGTGCATTTTTTTGGCTTTTTAATCAAATCCACTAGTTTGCCCAGTTTTTTTTGCAAGATAACTTTGTCAAATAAATACCATGATGACTACATTTAGTGGGGTCCTCTTCACAATACATCATGCTTTTTTTCATATTTTGAAGGTTGAATCAACATTGTATGGTCAATAAAGCAAATGAAGAGTTTAGATGCAAAAAATAAGTGCTGTTTGAAATGTTCTTCTAAAATGAGCATTTTTCTAGTCTGCTATGTTTATGTTCAGTTATTTCACTTTAAGGGCAATGAAAAGAACCTATTATTTGTCATGAAAATTTAAAATGCTAAATTATTAATTAATAAAAATTACAAACCTACACACAGGAGCCTGAGAAAAGTTTTAGAATAAAATTTTAGATGGAACTTAGAGACTTCAAATATTGTGCATACCTACATACTACTACTGTACATAATAATACAAATATGTAAAAAGACAGAAAGAACATACACTGTAAAAAAAATCTATAATATTACGTTTTTTTTCGGCAGCTGTGGTGCCGGAAATATACCGTAAAATAGCGGTCCTTAAATTACAGAAATTTACTGTAAAATAACGGACATTAAATTACAGAAATTTACTTAAATTAAAATTTCTCATAAACGTCTGTAATTTATTGTCCGTTGTTTTACAGTCAATTTCTGTAATTTAACGGCTGTTATTTTACGATTTATTTCCAGCACCCCAGCTACCGGAAATAAACCGTAAAATTACAGATTTTTTTTTTTTTTTTTTTTACAGTGTATTAAATATGTTACTTTGTATGCTTTAGATGCTGTTGGGAGCCCGAAAATATTGTTCATTCAAATTGGCCTTGCTGTGTTACTGGCAATAAGTCTTGCAATCAATATTCTGCTTTGCTGTCTGAAGAAAAATGGTAAGCATTTCTGCTAATGTATCCTGTTATCTTAAAAGCATAATAAACAGTGTAAGCATCGTCTGACCATGATGCATTTTTATTTCATTCTCATTATTTTTCTCCATATTTTTTTAAAGATGATATTTTATCTCTATTTTAAACAGGGAGAAAATCTCAAATACAGACTGCTGATGAAGATGATAATAATGATTTTTCCATAAATCAGGTAAGATATTATAAATCAAAACAGATTTTAAGTCACTAAAATCCATCTATATTGAGTATTATAATAAACATCATCTTTTTTTTTCATTCAGTTCAGTGAAGTGACCTACGCTACTGTAAAAACCTCCAGCAAATACTCAAGAGTGAAGAGAGAGAGCAAACAAGTGGACACGCTGTATTCTGGTTTAGCATGTCAACAACACGGTTAAAAATTAGTCTTATAACCATATTTACCATATTTGAGGACACATACAAGTAGTTCTGTAATCAGCTCCAATTATGGCCTGTTCTTACACATTTGGCACAAGTAAAACAATATAAAAAAGCTGAAATATTTTGCAATCATGTGTTATTGTCCAATAGAAATAGTTTTTCCTGGTTGTACATATGTTTGTAATGTATGTGGATGAGGTGATATTTATGTGCCTTTGTAATTTTATAATTTTCATTCATTCATTCATTTTTGGCTTAGTCCCTTTATTCATCAGGGATCACCACAATGGAATGAACCGCCAACTTATCCAGCATATGTTTTACACAGCGAATGCCCTTCCAGTAACAATCCAACACTGAGAAACACCCATACACTCTTGCATTCACACACATACGCTACAGTCAATTTAGGTTATTCAATTCACCTATAGCGTATGTCTTTGGACTGTGGGGGGAAACCGGAGCACCTGGAGGAAACCCACGCCAACATGGGGAGAACATACAAACTCCACACAGAAATGCCAACTGACCCAGCTGAGGCCCGAACCAGCGATCTTTTTGCTGTGAGGCGATCGTGCTACCCATTGCGCCACCGTGACACCCATAATTGTAATTTTGTAAATGTAATTCAACATGCCTTTTTGTGAATGCCTGTCAAATCATACTATAGGTAAAATAAATTTAAAACATTTAGCTGTAAATGAAATGACCAACATACCTTTCACCTTACAATGAAAGGTTTCCTGTGCCACGCTAATAAGTGCTTTTCTCAGTGGAGCAGTTTAATTGTTTACTTGCTGTTCTTTTTAATAATTATTTTACATTAAAAATGTTGATTTACTGTATTCTTGTTAGTCCACACGTCAAAGCAATAAAAATAAAAATTTAAAGCCGCACCATATTAGTGTTTCATAACATCTAGTTTTTATGAGGTGAGTTGTTAGCCTAACTCCAAATCTGGAGGACTGGGACATACACATACACTACGAACAATTTAGCTTACCCAATTCACCTATAGCGCATGTCTTTGGACTGTGGGGGAAACCGGAGCACCCGGAGGAAACCCATGTGAACACGGGGAGAACATGCAAGCTCCACACAGAAATGCTAACTGACCCAGCTGAGGCTTGAACCAGCAACCACTGTGCCACCGTGTTGCCCCACATACCTTTTATATATTTAAGGTGGTCTATTTGATCTTGATTTAAATTGTGATAAAATTAACATTGATAAAATTAATGTAAATAAAAAAACAACAGAAATTATTTTAAAGACATACAGTACATACGTACTAAACACCTACCCCTTTTTGGAGCCAATGCATTACATTTTTGCATGAAATTTATTTACCAACATGCCCATTTTGAGCCAATGCCAGCTCTATACCTCTGTAGTCCATGACCAATTCATGTGTGCCCCACATTAATGTGTTTGCTGGGTGGGTGAAGATAAATCCCATCTGTAAAGTATGTAATTTATGTATGTATCTTCACATACATAAATTCACATTTATTAATTATTTTCCTTCTCAGTAGTTAAAAAAAGAAATCTGTTGAAATTAAACAAGAAAAAGAAATCCACTATTACAGTACTTACTTGTATGCTATTCAACAGACATGTACATGCCACCTCTGACAGGTAAAAGCTGCTCTTCTTCTCTCTTTGTTTTAAAAGCATCATAAGCATCTGCTAAATGACTAAATGTAAATGTTTATTAACACTTTCTTATGAAATACAAAAAAAGAACAATTGTCAATTAAAGACCGTTTGGGAATGCCAAACAATACATAACAATACTGTGGCGTTTACATTCAGAAAAAAAAGACAAAACAAGTAAATATATAATACATTACATAAAAATTAACATTTATAGATAAATAAAAAATATATATATTACAAATAAGGAAAAAGATTTGAGATTTGTTTTTATTTAAAACGTGATCTATAGTTTTGTTTTAAGTTGGCACGTCACAATAAGTGAATCTTGTTTATACTGTAAATGTATAAATTGAATGATTTACACACACACACACACACACACACACACACACACACACACACACACAAATAAATTGGTATAAAAAAGTATAAATAATTAATGGAGTCACTGTTTTATATGCAATGTAAGATTCATTCATAAGCATCGTTTCCAACTGCATTTCGTGTTTATCGATGCCCATTGCCGCTAACCCATCTATGCCACATTGCCACAATTAAAAACTACATTGTTCTATTTAAAAGCACACAGGTGAACCTGAGAGTTAAGAATATACCAATTTACGTAGGGGAGAAATGTACATTAACGGTTTCTACAAACAAAATGTTTTACTAAATAAAATTACCAAATTAAAAGAAATATAACAAACGCAAAATGATGATTATTAAAGGCAATCAATTTTAATGATAATATAATAAAATCAATTCCAAAATAATCTTTAATCTATTCGTCCTCCCCTAAGTTTGAGATGGTATCAGCCGGCTGAAGCGGGAAGAATAAAGCGCCTATCCGCCCTTTTCCCAACTGTTTACCAGTTGAGACCGCGAAAATGAAGGACACCAGACCACTCCTTTCTCATGTCACAGAAATCTCGACCCAAACAAGGATTTAAAAGCAGTAGGCCTGCAACAAAACTAGTAAGTGTGCATTCCAAACGAAGTTTTAAAAAACTCTAAATAGTGCTTTAAGAGTATCAAGTAAAAGTTAATTGGAATATGTTGTCTCCCCACGACATTAAACTTAAAACCGATTTACACGTTTGATAATGTAAGATAAAGAGTTGGGCTTTTATTGCTGTAACCCACTAGACAGCAAATAAATAGATGTTAAGTGAGGTCTACAGGTTATTAATGTTGAAAGACTGAACAATGAACAACACACTCCAGAGTTTGGAACTGTGATCAAAAGTTAACTTTGCTATACTTGTAATTATTATTATTATTTTTAAAAGCTCAACATAACCTATATGCAAAATGAGATATTTTCCTACTTACATAATTTGCCTTTTAAGACCTACAACAAACGCCTTGTTGGAAAAACCTTATAGATGTATAAAAACTAATATAGGCTATAAAAATCTAAATTAAAATTGCCAAATAATAAAACAACAAATTAGTTGTTAGTCTAAAATAACAGAAATAAACCAATACAAACTATAATTTAATGGAGCCTATTCAAGGACACATCGTCGGTTTTCTGTCTGGATGGTAATGTTGAGTGCTGTTCCCTCACACCATATCCACATTGAGGTAAAGTTGGTTTTATTTTCCCACATTCAGACTTTATTTTTAATAATATTTCAGAAAAGAATTGTTTGCAAATTCTAAACATGGAAATCATATTAGTAGCCATTCACTATCAAAGTAGAACATTGTTTACAGTCAATTAAATAGTGCTAATTTTGTTTTTAAGTCTCACTTAAATGCGTTTTCAGACTAAATATCGAAGTTATAAGTTACCACACATGGGACGATAACCATTTTCAAGGTATACTGCTGTTTGGAAAAGTCAAGGTTTTAAAACTCCAATATTTTCTGCTATACCGGTCCTGTGGTATGTGTAAGATTTTTTTTATTGACGTTTTTTAGGACAGCAGTATCTCCAGCAGAAAAAATATCCAAAGATGCAGCTTTAAATTATAAAGAAATCTGAGCTTTAGAAACTAAAGAAGACAGCAGAAGTCAATAATTGATTTGAGTTATTCAGCCTGACATGTTCACTGCTCCAGAATATTTTGGAAATGTTTCTCAAAATAAAATATATTGTGTTCAAAGGGGAATTTCTTTACCCAGACATTTAAAAATAACATATTTTAGAGCAGTAATCACAATACTGTCAAACCATAATATTTTTTCTAAGGTTATTATACTGTCAGAATCTTATACCGGCCCATGCCTATAAACAGCATAGGGACCCTTAAAATGAATGAATGTGCAAAAATAACCGACTTCAATATCCCTTTCCATTCACTTTATAATCTTATTATGTACATGGTATGTGCCCTTTTGGGGAAAAAAGCAGCAACAACAAAAAAGCAAATATAAGAGCACATTAGAATTAGGTTGTGGTTGTGATCAAATCAAATACAGTCTAAATAACAGCAATAAACATATACCAACTAATATATAATGTAGTATATTTAGGGCCACAGCAGCTTATCTCAGGTCTTTATCTGGATGGTGATGTTGAGTGCTCCCCCCCCCCACACACACAATATCTATGGGGAAGACCCTCAATGTCGTGCTGTGATGCTCTCATTCACCCTCACTCAGCTTAGTCAATCTTACCATGGTGAATCTCTCCTCAATGATTTACTCTTCATGAAGAGGTAATGCTTTAGTTGGTGGGTGACTGTGGGCTGGGGTCCAGTTCAGCTTTTCACTGGACAGAAGTGTTGTGTTTAAAATCACACCATGTATAGGTTTTGTTCTATTTCGACCATTAAAGAAAGTACATTTTATATTGCAACAATTACACTTGGGCATACTGCATCTGCCATCATTTTACTGTCATTTACCTACAGCATCAGTTACAAAATATTGAGATAAATCCTTAAAATATAATGTTAAAAACAACAAAACACAGATAAAGCAGAAAAACACACATGGTTTTGCAAGCTACTGTATGCTGGCTTTGCTTTTTCAAGTATTTTGAATTTCTTTACATTTTAATTTCTTTATTTTAAATATACCTACGGTAGCTTGCAAAATACTTTGTTGTTCCTAATACTCATTTTATACTTGATTTCCAGAGGTTGCCAAAACCTGACGTCCACTTTTCTTCCTCCGTCTTTTTCATCAAACCTTCCTGCTTCTTCCTCCCAGTTGGACAATGTGCAGTGGTGCAATACTGAACACCTAAATCATCTGCCTATAGGCAACAAGGTAATCTTAACACAAGAAGCCTATCTAAACATTTTAAATTCACTAAACCTACCAACACATGAGATAATGCATCAGTTTAATACAGTGCAGCCAAAAAAAAAGGGCAAAACAGAAAGTGTCTTAATAATTGTTTTATCGTTTTGAGCCACAGTCGTAATCAAAATCAGATCAACTGCACAGCCATAAGTAAACTGACAGGTATTAAGAATCATTGGTGTTATTAGGCTCTGTCTGCTTCTTCCTATTAACTTGTACTTGCACACATGTACTCTCATAAAATGTGTGCCAATTTCATTCAAATAATGTTTTTTTTAAGTAAATTGCTTCAGTTTTTTTCTTCATTAAAACTATAAACTCTGCTTATTTGCTTAATGGCTGCAGTTAACAAAAGCTACAAAATGTTTGAAAGTTTCCATTTCAAATGTGTAAGTGTTTCTTTTGTAAACACTTTAATAGACACTTAAGCACTCACCTTTTCTCTGAGAAAAACTTATATAAGATAATAACTTTCCAATCAAACCAAATCTGCAATTTGGCTTTTGTACTTTTAAAAATAATAATGTTAGTAGTAAAAATAATTAAAATATAATAAAATAAAACTAATTATTAAATACTATAAAAAGAAACTCTTTTTTAAAATAATTACAGGCTGTATTTAGTTGGCTTCATTGTTATGTTGTTTAATGTGGATTGACAAAATGACTCAAGAGACAAAAAGAGGAAAGTTATGCTTTTAACTCAACAGGTGCCTTGTAAGGTGGTGTACATGAAAGGATGTGCTTCACAGTTGTCATGTGAGGCGTCATACATGGCGACATTTGTAAAAAATAAAAAATAACATGCAGTAAGCACATAATAACAAGGTTTCTTAGAGAGGTTGTTATTGTTAGGACCCAACACATTTATTATTAGGGACAATTGTTTTTTCAGTAGGGAAAAATAATCATGTTAGTAAAGGCATAGAGTAAAAGTACACATAGCAAGTTAGTCTCAATATCAACAGGATATTTACTCATCACATCCCTGCACAATGAATGTAATTAAATCATATTTATACAATACATTTTCACAAAAACACTATAGCTTTATTAGAGCACAAAGAAAACCAATCATATCAGCTTCTGCATCATATCACCTATTTGTATTTAAACTCTCAGAAATAATATACAAAAGCTGTCATTAGCCCACGGTTCCTGTTTAAACTGTAAAGTTTTGTAAAATATGGTCCCTTTAGGTACTAACACGTACCTATTGTACAAAAAAGTACAACAGTGTACATTTTAAAAGGGTATTGTTACTATTTCATAGCTTTATTTCTGAGAGTGTATTCATTGTTTTTTTTTTTACTTTTCCTCCATTTTTAACTTGTCTCAGACATTTGGTGGCAGTAGAGACTTTGGGCTGAATTCTGCATTCAACACATCTGAAGAATTCTTGTTAGAGACTAACTAAATGCACACTAATATGTTGAACTCCTGAACTATACATAATATTAATACCAGGATTTAAGTTAAAAATAAAAACTATTCACTGTAATTTCCACCATCAATTTCCCTGAAACCACAGTATATCTTAAGAAATGAATGCACATAAAATTCACACAAATTCACATGATCTTCACATATATTTATTCACATATATAGCTCTATTTATTAGATGGTGCAAATGAACAATACTGTACACATGTGATCCATAAAGAGATGCTAAATGAGGTTGCACACAAAAGAGTAACAGCTTACAGTGCATACATTATTCAGTCACATAAAACCACACATATCTTTAACAAATTATAATAACAATACAAATACAGTAGAATCCAAATAATACACTGACATACAAATGCATTATAATGTGGCCAGCTATATAGCTATCATCTTACAATCTGTTTTTTTTGGGTGACATTAAATCTCTTTAAATATCATGATTGTTACAGATGGACTAAAGAAAGTTAAGTAGAACTAACTGAAGTAATTTAAATTAAGTACATTGAATATTTCAACAATGTAAATGTAAAATGTTACTTTTGTGATCTGACCATTGCATACAAATATTGGTCTTGAGAGCCAGTTCCCGCAACTCTTCTAGAATTCTGACTAAAATTAAGGGGTGTGTAGTTTAGGCTGTCCTCATTCTGATATCAAGAGAAAAAAACATTATATGGCTTACAAACACATCAGAACTCCTAAGAGATTTTAGAGAAGTTGTAATATGAAATCGATATTAAGAAATCATGTACTTACTTGAGTTCTTTGAGCTGCGAGCACTTTGGAAAATGAAAAAAATATATTGTTATTCTAATTAGCAGATGTAGTATCTGACAATTTATGAGAATACAATAATAAAAGATTAATTGTAATCTAAAAGTCTTACTTTTATTCTGACCTCTGAGTTTTATTCCCAGAAAAACAACAAGGGCCAACAATATGACATTTGAAATTCCAAGAGCAAGAAGAGCAGAATAAAAAACATCACTTTCTGTAACAAGATTGAATGTGTGACATTTTTGCATTAAGATCAGATTATATTAAGTAATTTATGTTTCAAACGTTACCTATTTTTTATTTAACATGCTTTAAATATGAATGATAGATGTATATAAAATACATTTCCATATAGGAATGAACAAACTAAGCCTTTCATCATTTAACCCAGATGTTTGTGTTTTGCCTTCATCTTACCTCTAATATTCAATTGAGTTCCTTTTCCAAGCAGTATTTGTCCACATGCGGCCACAGCACAGTAGTAAATGCCAGTATCAGAGTGACTGATGTTGTTCTTGTGGAGACTGTAGACACAGCTCTGCATTTGAGACTCAGCGCTGTTCTTACAGCGGCCATTTCTCTCTCCTTTGGTGTAAAGCACTCCTTCAGAGTCTCCTGAGCTTTGCTTGAACCAGTAGACGCCGTGATCTCCTGCACAGCTCTCAGTGAAGATGCTGCACTGCAAATTCACTGAATCCCCTGGATCAACAGTGTCTATCAAAGACTGATGAAGAGTTGTGTTTCTATCTGTGGCTGCATCTTCAAAAGCACGGTCAAAGAGTCAGGATTTAAATAATTAGCCAACACAAACCGAATAGAGCTAATATAATAAACACAACTTACCGCTTACAATTAATCTAGTTCCTGAACCCATTCCAATGGCTTGATATGATGAAACTACACAATAATATGTTGCTGAGTCTGAAGGCTTTGCCTTTAAAATGGTCAGATCAAAATAACCATCTCTTATGATAACATTTAAATTATAAATTTTTTCAAAGTTGTTATTCCAAATGGGACTTTTTGTAAAAAACAGATTAAAAACAATCTGTAAAGTTTTTCTATCAGCCGTGTGTTTAAACCATGCTGTTGACAACTGCATATTAGGTG
>CAIGQZ010001108.1:2149948-2184807 GCA_903798205.1 Danio tinwini
CAGATCATCGTTTCTGGACCGCTTCCTACCTACCGCCGAGGAAATGAAAGGTTCAGTAGACTTTTTGCTCTGAATGAATGGCTATTAACATGGTGTAATGAACAGAAATTGCTCTTTGCTAATAACTGGAATCTTTTCTGGGAGCGTCCTAGGCTCTTCCGCGCTGACGGGCTGCATCCTAGTCGAGCTGGAGCTGAACTGCTGTCGGACAACATCTCTAAGATGCTTCGTTCTGTCTGACTAGTAAGTAAAAATTCACAAAATTCACATTTTACCCATATAGACTCTTGTTCGTCCAACTTAAATTATAGTAACACATGTCTAGAGTACCCCATAGAGACTGTGTCTGTTCCTCGTGTTATTAGATCAACAATTAAACGTACTGTGTGCTCTAGAAAAAATCTATTAAGAATAAAAGCTGAAAATCCAATAAAAAGGGATAATACTAACTTCGTAAAGCTTGGTCTCCTAAACATCAGGTCACTAGCACCTAAAACACTTATCATAAATGAAATAATAACAGATAACAATCTTAATGCACTCTGTCTCACTGAAACCTGGCTGAAACAAAATGACTATATTAGCTTAAATGAAGCTACTCCTCCAGGATTCTCATATAAGCATGAGGCTCGTCAAACTGGTCGTGGTGGTGGAGTTGCATCAATCTTTAGTGATATTCTTAATGTTAGTCAGAGAAAGGGACTTATGTTTAACTCCTTTGAAGTATTAGCTCTTAATGTTATGCTACCAGATATTATGCAAAAACCTACGATATCTCTTGCTATAATCACCATATATAGACCCCCAGGACCCTATGTCAATTTTCTAAAAGAGTTTTCTGATTTTATTTCTGACTTAAATAAAACTTAACTTAAGTTAAAACTGATAAAATACTAATTGTAGGAGACTTTAACATCCATGTAGATGACTCCAATGATACACTAGGGCTCGCCTTTATGGATCTACTACATTCACTTGGGATAAAACAAAATGCGGTTGGTCCAACCCATCGCTTAAAGCATACATTAGATCTAATATTGTCTTACGGAATTGAGGTCTTTGATGTAGACATTATAGCACAAAGTGATGATATTACAGACCACTACCTCTTGCTATATAAGCTGCGTTCACCTGAAATTATTAGATCTGCACCAATATACCACCCTGGTAGGACTATTGTTCCATCCACTAAGGATGAATTCATAAGTAACTTACCTGATCTTTCTTTAATTCGAAATACACCCGCAAACGTAAATGACCTTGATGTAGTAACCAGCAGTATGGATGCCATCTTTACTAACACACTAAATACGGTGGCACCCATTAAATTAAAAAAGGCTAGAGAGAACAAAACTACACCATGGTACAATAGTCATACTCGCGCTCTCAAAACAGCAACCCGTGCCCTGGAACGTAAATGGAAAAAAACAAACTTAGAGGTTTTTAGAATTGCGTACAAAGACAGTATGTCCAGCTATAGGAGGGCTCTTAAATCTGCCAGGGCTGAGCACCTCCGCAAACTGATTGAAAATAATCATAACAATCCTAGATTTTTATTTAGCACCATTGCTAAATTAACAAATAATCAGTCATCCTTGGAACAAAATGTCCCACTGCATATTAGTAGTGATGACTTCATGAATTTTTTCAGTGATAAAATAGAAGACTTTAGACAGAAAATAGAAGATGTTAAACTTTCTGCACCACCTTATACTCCAGATCCAGTAAACATTCCACTGAATCAAAATAACCTACAATGCTTTAAAATCATAGAACAGGAAGAGCTAGATAAAGTTATAAATAGTTCCAAACCAGCTACATGTATGTTAGATCCAATTCCAACAAAATTACTGAAAGATTTGCTACCTGTTATAGGAGAACCTCTCCTTAACGTTATCAACTCTTCTTTAGCTTTAGGCCATGTTCCAAATCCTTACAAGCTAGCTGTTATTAAACCTATTATTAAGAAACCACAACTGGACCCCAGCAACCTAGCTAATTATAGGCCTATTTTAAATCTTCCGTTTATGTCTAAAATACTTGAAAAAGTTGTTTCTACCCAATTATGCTCCTTTCTGCAGATGAACAATATTTTTGAAGTGTTTCAGTCAGGTTTCAGGCCTCATCACATCACAGAAACCGCATTAGTGAAAATAACCAACGATTTACTCTTAGCTGCTGACCAAGGGTGCATCTCACTATTAGTTCTACTAGATCTTAGCGCCGCTTTTGACACCATTGATCACAATATCCTCATAGACCGCTTATATTCTACAGGTGTCCAAGAACAGGCTCTTCAATGGTTTAGGTCATACTTAGCTGATCGTTACCAGTTTGTGAATATTAATGGACAACTTTCACAAGTAAGACTGGTAAAGTACGGGGTCCCTCAAGGATCAGTTTTAGGCCCTTTGCTGTTTACAATATACATGCTTCCCCTGGGGGACATTATTAGAAAACATGGGATCAGTTTTCACTGCTATGCAGATGATACTCAATTATACATTTCAACTAAACCGGATGAGATGTCTAAACTGTCTAAGCTAACTGAGTGTATTAAAGATGTTAAAGACTGGATGACCAACAATTTTCTTCTCTTAAACTCAGACAAAACAGAATTATTACTTATTGGGCCTAAATCCTGTATACAGCAGTTCTCACAACTCGACCTGCAATTAGAGGGATACAAAGTTAGTGTTAGCTCTACTATAAAAGATCTGGGTGTCATATTAGACAGCAATTTAACCTTTAAAAATCATATATCCCATGTCACAAAAACTGCCTTCTTTCATCTAAGAAATATTGCTAAATTGCGAAATATGCTATCCATCTCAGATGCAGAAAAGCTAGTGCATGCTTTCATGACTTCTAGGCTGGATTACTGTAATGCTCTGTTTGCTGGTTGCCCAGCATCCTCTATTAACAAACTTCAGCTAGTACAAAATGCAGCTGCCAGAGTTCTTACCAGGTCTAGAAAATATGATCATATCACCCCAATTTTATCCTCCTTACACTGGCTGCCTGTTAAGTTTCGTATTGAATTTAAAATATTGCTTCTTACCTATAAAGCCTTAAATAATCTAGCTCCTGTTTATTTAACCAACCTGTTGTTTCGCTACAATCCAACCCGCTCTTTAAGATCTCAAAACTCAGGGCTTCTTGTAGTACCTAGAATAGCAAAATCGAGTAAAGGAGGTCGAGCCTTCTCATATATGGCCCCTAAACTCTGGAATAGCCTTCATGATAATGTCCGAGGCTCAGACACACTCTCACTCTTCAAAACTAGATTAAAGACCTATCTTTTTAGCAAAGCATACACTTAGTGCATTACATAGCGGTATGACGCATGATGTGCCCCACACACGATTTTGCTTCTTGTTTATATACACTATGAACAGCAGCTACGCTAATTATTCTCCCTATTCTGTATTTCCACCTGGGGGTACTCATCTCGAGACCCTCAGACTATGCAGTGCCACTAATGCGATCCAAGACCAGCGACGAGACGATCCCAAGGTTTCCGGACCAGGCCGTATCCTGAGCTGCTGCTGTGGTGGTCATGATGGAGAGCATAAGACTGATTCCTGTGATGCTCCAAGGTCAGACGTGTCTTCACGGAGGTCCAGCTACTGCGCCTAGACTGCAGCTCTGCACAAGACGTTTGGCCATAGGAGAAATGGTCGTGCCCAACTGAGCCTGGTTTCTCTCGAGGTTTTTTTAAATTCTTCACTTTCGCCAATTGGTGAAGTTTTTTCCTCGCCGCTGTCGCCACTGGCTTGCATGGTTCGGGATCTGTAGAGCTGCGCATCGATGGAATTGCTCCTCAGTGTTTGGACTCTCAGTAGTGATTATTAAACCACACTGAACTGAGCTAAACTGAACTGAACTTAAACACTGAAAACTGAACTGACACTTTTCAATTCACTATAAACTTCCATGTGAAGCTGCTTTGACACAATCTACATTGTATAAGCGCTATACAAATAAAGATGAATTGAATTGAATTGAAATCATCTGAAATTTTAGGAATTTTCTATATTCTAAAGATTTCTATAGAGGGATACACTTATAAATAATTCACCTGATTATCTACGACGGTCTTTTAACAAAAATAGGGAATATTTTCCCATATGTTTGCTGTGTTATCTGAATTACTGAGTAACAACCAAATCCTCTATGTAACAACCTTTAACTGTAACGTATAATAAAACCATTTGTGCTTAAAACTAGGGTTGGGCAATATGGCAAAAAATGTAATCTTGATAATTATCTTCCATATTGAAAGATTAGTTGTTAATGCTTCCAGATTTAAAAGAGTATCCCATCAATGACTGAGGCCGAAAATTCGGTACATCTCAAACATCAACACACTTTTAGATTCCCATTTTTGCATATTTCTTATGTGTGATTGGCTCTTAGATAAATATAGAGTAAAAAAAAAAGTCTAGAGCTTATCATTGTTATTGACATTATATCAAATCGCAATTAAATTTATCAGCCCAGCTCTACTTGCAACGTATGCAAATTACATTACATTGCATAATGTATTGCCTTACATTCATTAAATAATGCCTCATTTGCATACTTATGTATTTATTAATGTTACTCCAAGTGTTGTATGTTGTTACACCAGATTATGAATCATTATTTCTTTATTTTATTTTTTAATTATTATTTGCAAGGGTCTTTTATTTTTTAAACATGGTTATGCGATTTTGCAAAGTTAGGAGTCCCAGTATGCATGTCGGCTGACGTGGGTGAGAGAGATACATATTTCAGTGCACTTAGAGCTCGTCCTCTGCCGGCTATGTCAGTTAAGAGGAGAAGTACGGTTTTTATCTGATGTTAAAATACTGTTTAGCTGTTCATTTCATGTTTATATGACCTGCTTTTAAGACAATATTCCTTGTATTGTTATATTTGACCACTCGTTCAAGTAAAACATGACATTTAAAAATCTGTAATGCAAAAAAAAAAACAAAAAAAAACATCTTCATGCATTTAATCGCCTGAGGAAGTATGGTGATAATTATTTTGTTAACACTTTAAATTAATGGCCCTTTTATGTTAGGTAATGGAAGTAATGCATTTACTAACATGAACTAAGTATGAACAATCTTGTAAAGAGCAATTCCATGCAAATGTTTACCTTGCCATGAAAAAAAATCTAGTTTTCACCAAAATAGCGAAACCCTTTCTATTTTTTTGTGTAGGCTTATATTTTACGATATTCTAAAAATACTCAAAAATGTGTCTGTCAGTGTTTTCAGACAATTATATTTGATTTACTAAAGTCACACAAGTGCCATTTATCACATCCATAATGGAGAGGTGTCACATCCATAACCGAGCTTTTCCCTCATAAATGAAAAAATGTTCAATAAAATGAAGTCAATAATTTTTGTTCTAGAGTGAGCCAACTCTTATCCTTTTAATTAGCATTGTTTCTTTTGGGTTGTGCAGTTTAATTCACAGAATTTCCACAAAGTATGCTGTATACTGTACACTCGCAGTGTAACTTTTGGTCACATCCATAACGCATGTTTATTTTCCTCATTTAAAATCTAAAACACATTTTCAGATTGATATTTTTCTGACCCCATAACTCTGTGGTGAGTTGTTTTGAAAAATATAAACAGATGTTTAAAATAATGCTAACATATACTTTCTCTGTAAAGTTATGTTTAGAGATTTTACTGCTAATGTCACATCCATAACCCTGCAATTGCTCTACAGCATTTATTAATAATCATAATTCAAGATTCACTAATGCAGGGTTTTTCCTTCAAAGAGAATTACGAGGCGGCCACCTCCATCAAATTTTGTACAACTTTTGATAAAAATCAGGCAGGCAGTCATGGCTACCACGTCTAATCATGTATTTGATTACATTTAATATTAACTTTTTTAAATAAGTATGTTTTATTCGATAAGATTACAAGAATAATGCAAAATAAGTTTAAGTAGCAAAAGCTTTATGATCGGGATACAACCACCACCTCGTTTTAAGCCCCTTGAGAAAAACTGACAAATGCATTACTGAAACCCAAAGTTGTGCTTGTTAACATTAGTTAATGCACTGTGTGTTAACATGCACTAACAAGGAATGACTTTATTTTAACTGACGTTAACAAAGATGAATAAATACTGTAATAAATGTATTGTTCATTGTTTGTTCATGTTCATAACTACATTAACTAATGGACCATTATTTTAAAGCATTATCATTATTGTTTTTACTTCTTAAAACAGTGATTGCAAAACGTTTGTGAAGGTTTACCTGTAATCAGACTGAAGAGGGACTGAATATGCGCTCTGTCCTTGAAGTATGATCGGCTGAGACTATTCCAGATCACATCGGAGACCTTTTTCACCAGCTCGCGGCTGGAAGCGCCAGACGGTTTGCGATATTGTGACATGTCCACCGCACCACGAATCTGGGCCATGAATCGTTCGTAGAGGGCTGATAAGAGATTCAGCTCTACTGTAGGGAAGCAGGAGTTTAGGGAGTCCGGTTGAAGAGGCTCAAAGCGAACGCCCGGGACGTTGACAGGAACCACTCTGTTGACGGCCAGGAAGTGCTCGACATAACCCAGCACTAGAGACAGCAGGGCCAGGTCTGGTTCTGGGCTGTTGAGCTCAGACTCGAAAAGCTGCACTACTCCATCGATGCCTCGAAGAGGGAAGTGCTTCTTCTGAGTTGAACGAATCCCCATGGTTAGCTGTTGAGCTTGCAGTCTCTGTAGCCTAAAAAAAAATAATCGTAAAATAAATGTGGTTTTCAAGCATCAAAACAATTAAACTCTACATTAACTGGAAGCTGCTGAATTTTTTAAAGAATGTTTATGTACAGTGTGGGCCATTTATATGGATACACCTTAATAAAATGGGAATGGTTTCCTGAATTCAGTTTCCGGAAAAGTGGATTGGTCGTCATGGGCCACTTGAATGGCCCCCAAGGTCTCCCGATCTGACCGCTTTCGACTTTTATCTTTGGGGTCATCTGAAGGCAATTGTCTATGTAATTTATTAAGGTGTATCCATATAAATGGCCCACCCTGTACTTTCAAGAGCAGCACCGTGGCTCAGTGGTTAGCACTGTCACCTCACTGCAAGAAGATTGCTGGTTCGAGTCCCAGCTGAGCCAGTTGGCATATTTGTGTGGAGTTTGCAGCATGTTCTCCCTGTGTTGGTGTGGGTTTCCTCCGGGTGCTCCGGTTTCCCCCACAGTCCAAAGACTGCGATACAGTGAATTGGGTAAGCTAAATTGTCCATAGTGTATGAATGAGAGTGTATGGATGTTTCCCAGTCATGGGTTGCAGCTGGAAGGGCATCCGCTGCGTAAAACATATGCTTGATAAGTTGGTGGTTCATTCCGCTGTGGCGACCCCAGATTAATAAAGGGACTAAGCCGAAAAGAAAATGAATGAATTAATTTTATATACTTTATCACTACAACTAGGTTTAACCCATTTGTCTGTAAATATTTATTAATTTAAAACGTAGTACATTTTAGTATATGATCACATTCTTATTATTTATATAAATATGAGCCAGCAACCTTACATAAAAAGCTTCAAAATAGCTACTACACTGAATTGTGATTGAGCACTGTTTTTATTATTGTTATTTAGCATTTTATTTAAAATTTATCTGACACACACAAGTAGACCCATTACTTAGATTTGATATACTTTCTCTGAATATGGAAATCCTTGTTTTAATTTAATTTGATGTAGACAGACTAGACACCAAAATGTGATGCCTCACTGACAACCCATACAACATTTACTAAAGCAGAACAGCAAAATATTTGTGACACCCAAATAAGAGCTTTAATCAAATACAGAAGACCAATGTACTCCCTCCCTCATTGTGTTCTGTAGATACAAGCAATGTCTTATCTCATTTTACCAGTGTCTCATAATGTGGGCAGAAGTTAATCTTTGCATACTAGACTGAAACACTAGGAAAAAACACACACCATAGAAGAGATCTAGCACTATACTATAGCACGTTATTCAAAACCAGTATTTTCATTTGTATATTTAGAAATGTTACTCACGCAGCAAGGTCAGAATTTAAAGGAAGCTTAAAAATGCCAACAAAAAGGCTCTGGGTCAACGTATGTCCCTGCACAAACTAAATTGATTGCAATGATCCTGATTTATATAAAATGGAAACATTAATCTAAAAAGCATTCAATTTATTTCATGTTTTATGTGCATTTTACACAGTACTTTAAAATTACACATATATCATGATATTGTGCAACTATTACACCTGGAAACACAATAAAACATACTGTAAATTCCATGCAAGATTCAGCAAAGATTAAAATGTTTTTAGAAAATCAGTTCTGGGCCACTGTTTATTTCTGACCCTGATTTAAAGCACAACAAATAAAATAGACAAATATTTAAACTATGTACTTGCTGGTTCAAAAGATGCCAAGTGGTCACTTGGGGAATCCCCAAAGACACGTGTAAGGCCACACCTGATGTCCCAAAAGTGAAACTTAACATTAAATTGGCGTAATTAGCTGTCAAATCCAAAATAAAGCTTTTGGGTCGGCTAAACTTGACATTAGACAGGTTGAACGTTTTACCTCAAGCATAAAGCTCGTGGTAAGTTACAGTATACTCCACTGACACCAAGAGTTACATTCAAACAACCAGTATTAAGACATAATAAAAGAATGCCTTGCAAGATGCTATCAAAAACGACCCAGTGCATGAATTTTAAGCCTGAAAGAGCAACAGCAACCCATGTGCGCCTGTGTGGACATCTGCATGATGCTGCTGCAGCTAACGTTAACTAGCTTATACAAAATGATCCGCTTCTGGTGTTTTTCTAGCTTAGAGGGCGTTTTACAGTGAACATATTGTTCTCGCTTTGCTTTCTAAGCAATAACGCAATGCGTTGGTTCATCCACAAAACATACCTTTGTTGAAATTACATCCACATGCTTTTGTTTTGCCCAGTGCTTTTGCCGCGCAGTCAAAGGACAGAAGCTTCTACAAAACGCCAGAGACGTAAACAGTCTGCTCCCACGTCAAAACGTTGAACCGGGCAATCCTATTGTTCACAGATCACTTCCGGTTTCTAAAAGCATTTTGGGAAATGTAGTAGTGTCATCTTTGCGGTTTAATGACGGTTGACGAGCCAGTTTTTGCTACATCACCGCTAGTGTTTGGAGCCGAAAGTAGGGTGTGTATTATCAAGATTACTTCCAAAGTGTAACGTTAGTCTGTTGCTTGCTGATTTCAAAATTACTTTCTTAACTTTTTTGGATTACTTCTTACGTGCGTTACCTGGATTACCTTTGGATTACTTTTGACCTAGCGCCAACAGTGGTGTAAAGTAACAAATTACAAATACTCAAATTATTGTAATTGAGTTGTTTTATGAGAAATTGTAATTTACTGAGTATTGTTAGTTTTAAATGTATGTACTTTTTCTTCCCCTTGAGTACATTATTAGTGCTGTATCTGTACTTTTACTCCACTTTTTTCCTTCAACCTGCTGTCACTGCTTTATTTATTCTTATCTATGGGGATTAGCTGAGCAGAAAATCAGTTTTGTGATTTCTGTCCCATCAAATCCCACATAGAAAGTAAATCACATCATGTACTGAACAACATCAAGACATGGGTGCTTTATAAATGCAGCAAACCATTTGGAATCATTAAAAATGTCCAAGAAGAGGTCCAAAATCTTTACACGCTATGAGACTGTTTATAGACTGCATGTCACTGAGCAGAAAATGAAGGATGTCAACTGTATGATGACTGAAATCGCCAAACAGCCTTAAGGACCGTGCACACCAAGACGTTTTTTGCTCGTGTTTTCCATTGACGTTAAACGCCTCGTGACTAAATAAAGGGAGTCAATGTGATCGTGCACACCAACACGCAAAACGCCAGACGCAAAAGCGTCATTTTTAAGAAAACGCCTCATGCTCGTTTTTTTGTTTTGACGCGCCGCGTCAAAACCTTCTCCACTAATCAGATTGGCACTTTTGTTCACGTGCACGGAGCTGTTAAAGTAACAGTAAATAGCACTTGGAGGCGCTCAAGCGCAACAATGTCAATGCGACCGCACATTGAAGAAGATGCCCAAAGGCGTGATGAACGTGGAGCTGCTTATTGCACTAGTGAACAATAATCATTTCTTCATCGCTAGAGCTGAAGTTGCTACTTGAACCATCCATAACAACAAGCGTGTCAACTTTGTCTTCTTTCTCTGTTACAAGCGAGTGTCAGGAGCTTAAAGTTGTGTAGCGCCATCTAACGTCAAGGAGTGATTTTGCATACTTTTCTGCTCGACGCCAGTAAAAATCGATTGGGTTTGAATCCGGAAAAACGTCTTGGAAAACGCTGACGATAAACGCAAACGAAAATCGTCCCGGTGTGTACGAGCCTTTAAACAATCACTAAATGAAACAAATAAAGAATGGAATGAAGGGTTAAATGAAGGAAGGACCGAACAAAGGAAAGACAAAATGAATAAAGGAAGCATTAAGGAACAAAGGAAGGAATGAACGAATAAATGAATAAACAAATAACCAAATGAAGAAAGGAACAAAAAAATGAATGAAAGAGTGAACAAATTAAGGGAGGAATGAAGGAAGGAACGAATGAATAAAGGAACGAACAAACAATTGAATGAAGGAAGGATAGAACAAACAAACAATGGAAAGAAGGAATATAGGAAGATGACTAAATGCACTACAGAATGTTACGTTTACACATCCCTGCACAAACTGCATGTAAACCCATCAGCTTTTCATAGTGTAATACTACCACTACTCTTGAGTACTTTTTTAAAGGGCTACTTTTTACTCATAATTTGAGCAATATTTACAACAGATACTGTTACTCTACTTGCACTACATTTTTGGGCAAGTAATGGTACTTTTACTTGAGTATGATTTTTCAGTACTCTTTTCACCTCTAAACGTTAGTCTGTTGCTGATTTCAAAATTACTTTGTAATTTAGTTAATAACGATTTTGGATTACTTTTTACGTACTTGGATTACATTTGGATTACTTTTGACCTAACACTATTAACATAAACTTTAAATATTTACTAAGTAGGCCAAAGGGGTTATCTGTAATCTGATTATGGATATTTTAAAACATAATCTGGTATTATGGAATCAGTTTGCATAATCTAATGGACTTAAAATTAGTACCAGAACTGTAAATACATAACATACATACCTATTTGCATTCGTGATTTTGCCATTATGTTTTACTTTCAATAAAAGCACTACTTTCAATCATTTATATGATTTAATTATGGACGACCAAGTTAGGATTTCATATGCTGTCTTGATTTGTTAAAATTTAGAAAGTACATCAACTGCTAATTATTAGTCTTCATTGATAATGTTTTCAAAGTTTTAAAGGGCACCTATTTTACCTCTTTTTCAAGAATGTCTGTAAAGTTTTAGCTAAAATGCAGCAAACGCATAACGTTCCCAAGATGTTTCCGGAACATTTCCCAAAGGTTTCCCGAACGTCCTGGGAACGTCCCCACAACAAAAACGATGTTAATTGCTTAAAAAATGGCCTTGACATTCTGTTTGTATAACCAAAAAAGAAAACCGAATGCTAACAGTCAGATATGTCTGAAAATTAATCAACACTAAAACAAATGCAACATGTTGTATAGTGGCGCAGTGGGCAGAGATGTCGCCTCACAGCAAAAAGTTGCCAGTTCGAGTCTCGGCTGGGTCAGTTGGCATTTCTGTGTGGAGTTGGCATGTTCTCCCTGTGTTGGTGTGGGTTTCCTCCGGGTGCTCCGGTTTTCCCCACAAGTCCAAAGACATGCGTATGGGTGAATTGGGTAAGCTATATTGTCTATAGTGTATGTGTGTGAATGAAAGTGTAAGGGTGTTTCCCAGTGATGGGTTCCAGCTGGAAGGGCATCCACTGCGTAAAACATATGCTGGATAAGTTGGTGGTTATTCCGCTGTGGTGACTCCTAAATATTAAAGGGACTAAACCGAAAATAAAATAAATGAATGAATGTATGAAACCTGGAAGTTTAATTGAAAACGTCTTTATTACAGCCAATAAACATAACATACAAACAAACACTATGATTAACCAAAAGGGGGCGCTGTTTCATATGAAATAAAATACAGACCCACCATTTACTGTCATGGTAAGAAATAAAGTTCCAGGGCCCAAAAGCAAAAAAGCATTACATAATCACATCCCATACAGTTGCACAGTGTTTAGTGTATCATTTCTAAGTAGACGAGGATAGATTAAACATCAACCTAATCCAAAACAATCCGCAGTTTTTAGGATTAACAACTGTCTGGATGGTCAAGATAGAGACTACAGAATCAGATGTTGATATTATTTAGTTTAATAGAGCACGCAGATAATAGTTTTTAATCATACTTTAATACAAAAAAGCACATTTGTTTATAACACGTGATACTGTCGGAATGGGAGAAGTCTATAGTTGTAAATGTAATAATTAATTTAAGGGACATGTAAAGAAAAAGGAAGGTCAGCCACAGTATCTTTATAGTTTTAATAGTTTAATGGCGTAGACTTTTATTCAAAACATCATCGACCTCTCACCCTAATATCTCTCTCTCTCTCTCTCTCTCTCTCTCTCTCTCTCTCTCTCTCTCTCTCTCTATCTCTCTCTCTCTCTCTCTCTCTCTCTCTCTCTCTCTCTCGCTCTCTCTCTCATATGTACCCGCCCTATATGTGTTTCGCTCTCTCTCTCATATGTACCCGCCCTATATGTGTTCCACCGCCCCCATTCACTGCAACATTCAGGCAGGTTCACCTAATGTGCTTGTGCAGGCTCGGTGACGCCGCTGCTGTACTGGGAAATACTCGGTGAATCGGGACCGTTCAGAGTTTCAATCAGAACCTTAATCGACAACTCTATTCTACAGACCCTGTAGAGCAGCGCGACAAAAATGGCAGACCCAATGACCCAATCTTCTCAGATTTCGTCGTCACAAGGCCTAAACGATGGACATTCTGCAGCGTCTAAAGACTCAAAGTTTTCCGGTAAGAGAACACGAACGTCATACAGCACTGCCGTTAAATTGTTTTTATTTGATTCTAAATTTAGAACGTGTGTTCGTGGGTATTCTAAAATGGAACCGGTGGAAATGCATTTGGCATGTTACTGAATAGCGCGTTTATGTCAATACAAACCGACACACTGTGATTCAGATCGATTCGAGTGAACTTGCATGCTTAAAATGGGTTGAGGCTAATATTGGGATACTCTCGTGTTATGTAATGGCGTTGCTCTGTTTATTTCTCACGTACACTTTCCATATCGCCTCCTTCTTTTGGGCATAGTAGATTTTTGACATTTTGCAGGCATAAATGGCATGGCGGATGTCGGACTCCGAATGAATGTGTTCTCATCCACAGCTTTGACCTAACGTTTATTTTTAGGAAAAGGCCACGGAGAAATATGAGGACACATAATACCTCTTTGAACCCATGCTGAAATGGGCACATGTTGCGGCTCAGCTGATGATCTGCAGTGCAGATGCATCTGAAACTGGAGGACCGTGTAAATCAAGGGAGAACCTACATACACACCCATCTACATTACTACCGACGTGACAAGCTGGAATAATCAACAGAGCCGTCTAGAATCGATTATAAATCGTTATTTTGAGTTTAATTTTAGGATTAATCAATTGAATCATTCCGAGCAGTAGTTTATTCGTATTTTTTTTAGTACATCATGACATTTTTTTGTTCTAAATAACTTTTTTTTTACACTGTAATGGCTACCGTATACTGAACTGAACAAAAATTCAATTAAATGTTTTATTACTAAAATCATATTATACTGCGTATGGTTGTGCTGGATTTTGTAAGGTAATTGATGCCTAAAGTCTTTAAAAAGACACATAAAATATTAGTATGGAACATGATAGTATGTTTGAATGTTCATATACAAGCGTCAGAAATCATGTTGATTTGTGAAGGAAACAGTGTTATTAATTATTAATTAGTAGTTTAAGCATAGATATTGCAATGTGCGTTTATGCAATAGTCACATCGCAGGATAGTCTTATAGTCCAGAGTCTGGATTATATTTGACCAGTTCAGTTTGAATATGTCATTGCAAAGTTGAACTATTATAAGTATGTGAGTGAAAGTTTATCATCTTTAAGGTGTATGACTGTATAAGCATTTGAAGAAAGTTTTCAAGTATTATTTGGGGACAAGCAATGTTTGTGGCTTTAACAATGATTATTTTTTATATGATAATGACAATACAGTGTTATTATTTTATATGTAGCGTATAGGAAAAGAGTAATGAATGAATGAAAGTAGGGCCAAGCTCTTTAATTTGTTGTCAGACCTCCAGTCGTGCTGGGCGGTATTGCAAAAAAATATTATCACGATATCCTGTTTCATATCATTTAATATCGATAATTATTGAATATTTTTGACAGTACATTTAGGAATATTAGGATTTTTTAAATTCATTTAACCACTTTATTTTAATTTACCAACATTACTAAGGCAAATAGTTTTAATAGTCAGAAATATTTAAACAAAATAGCTGACCTCTTTATAATAAAATAAATATAAGTGTTAAAGAGACTCTTAAACTTGATAAATAAAATGTTACAAAGTGTATGCAATGATAAAGTGTAAACACAACTATCAAAGCAAACTTTAATGTGTGAATAAAAATGATACAGTAAACCTCAAACTTTGTCAACAACACAAATTATGATAATTAAATCTGAGCTTTCAAGTAAAGGAACCAGCCGTCATTATTCAAATACATACGGCAACATTACAAATTGTGAAATTGAAGGACTACATTACCCCTATGCTAAAAAATCTTTCATATGGGGAGCTAGTGACTGGGATGCTCAAGAAAAGAAACCAAAAAGCCACTCTGGCGACATCCTTACATCTTTTTTTTTTTTATCTTTTTTTTATATACAATCCCCTCACAGTTGCTACAAGGCACTCATTTTCGCATTTGTTGTTATTCTGACCTAGTGACGAGTGTGTGCGTGTGTATTCCTTGACTATTTACAATAGACTTTGCGCTCACGCTTCTCAGGTGTCTCTCGTAACTAGGCGACCATCAAACATTTTCTTAGAGGATGACAAATGGACAAATTCAATTCAATTCATCTTTATTTGTATAGCGCTTATACAATGTAGATTGTGTCAAAGCAGCTTCACATGGAAGTTTATAGTGAATTGAAAAGTGTCAGTTCAGTTTTCAGTGTTTAAGTTCAGTGCAGTTTAGCTCAGTTCAGTGTGGTTTAATAATCACTACTGAGAGTCCAAACACTGAGGAGCAATTCCATCGATGCGCAGCTCTACAGATCCCGAACCATGCAAGCCAGTGGCGACAGCGGCGAGGAAAAAAACTTCACCAATTGGCGAAAGTGAAGAATTTAAAAAACCTCGAGAGAAACCAGGCTCAGTTGAGCACGACCATTTCTCCTATGGCCAAACGTCTTGTGCAGAGCTGCAGTCTAGGCGCAGTAGCTGGACCTCCGCGAAGACACGTCTGTCCAAATCATTGCTGCAGCTCCGATGCAAGATTATGGAGAAAAGTAAAAAGCACTGCAGTGTTTGGGTGCACTGTGTTTGTCTGAGGTAATTAGTCTACCATTACTGAAATGAGTAAATTCTATACAAAGTGTGAAGCAGATTGGTTAGTATTACTTGCATGAATCGCGGTGTGCTTGTGGCATTCGGAAATGTTTGTACGTTTTCAACTAGGTGCACCTGGTGTGGTGTGCGCCGCCTGCACAACATGGAAATGACGAACTTATCTCCATTGGAAATGACGAACTTACACCCTAAGCTTATTGGCATTGCTTCCAAGGCGTGCGCTCGGCAGCCACATTTTAATAAAACCGAACCGATTAATACTGAAACTACATACCAAATCTTTTTTTTCATTGGTATTGACCATGGTGTTCGGTCAATAAATATTGATACCAATTTTATTGCCCAGCCCTACTAACCTCCAGTCTAAATGCGACATACTCAGACCTTTTTGTTCGGTTTTTCATAACAAAGACAGAATTTGATTTATTACTATGGATGAGGCAATTGATGCTTAACATAAAAACTTGTTGCAATTATTATGAATTCAACAATAGTGTTTTTTTTTTATTTTTTTTATTTGATCATTTCGTTTCTCTACCTGAATACTGTTGGACTCCCTCCAAAACAAAGCAATGTTTAATGTATCTTTGGTCTGTTGCATTTATACTTACAATTGTCTAATTATATTTTATGCAGATGTACTGGCCTATACACAATCTTTTTAATTAATCTAAAATTATATAGAACCATTCAAGTTTGTATTTATATTGTAGAAAAACAATACATTGCAATATTAGGTATTTCCAAACTCAGAGCCTTTTAAGATATTATATATTGTCTCAAATCAACAAAAATCAAATTTGGTGTCATTTAAAAGACTTGTGTTGCTGATTGCCTTCAATAATTTAGATTATTTTAATTTTTTGAATCAAGTTGCTTCTGTCAAGTCTAAGTACATGCCAAAAATATCTCTTATTAATTTGTTCTTGCTTGTCACGTTGTTTACACTTTAAGCACAGGCTTACAGACACAATATTTGATTTATTTTATAAATGCTAAAGAAACCTTATTGCATTAATGAACGCTTTTCAGCCTGTTCGTATTTACACATTTGCGGTCATGACATGCTGACCTTTGTTGGGTTTGTGTGTGTTTTTCCCTTTTAAAAACAATGAAATGATACACAGGCCTTTGTTTGGTTCGTGCATATTTTTCCGTTGTGAAAACAATGCAGCGTGGTTTTCAGTGACTGGATGTTGGTTCACAGCTTTTTAGGTCGTCAGCATATGTGGAGCGCTTCTGGCCTCCTTGCTTTGGCTTCATTAAAGCGTCTGGGAATCTAATAGAATTAGAACGTGAAGTTAAGACTCGTGACGTCACCCTGCTCTCAATTTTAAAGTCGTTTGATGCCTTCAGTTCAAATGCTGTTTTTAGCTCTTGAACTTGGACGCGTTGAATTCAGTTGGGGATCAGAATCTGAATATTGCTGGAAGGGATGTAAACATGACTGTCATGCAGGCTTACTATCACAGACACCATATGTGATGGTGACACATAGGACCAGATGGTTAAATGTAGCTGCGTTGCCTCTCAAACACATGATAAAAAAAAAATCCTATCTATTAGTGGACGAATCATAACATTACTCAAACTACCAAACGAATATAATAAGTTGGTCAATTGTGCCATACTTGGCCCAGTGTTGTTATACTGCAGTGTTCTGGGTTTAATTCAGGTTAAGCTCATTTGATAGTCCTGAACTGACAGTTGGCACTTTAATTTGGAAATCTGTGGAGCACGCATGTAAAGATTGGCCCGTAGTCTTTCTTTTTGAGTCATAATTAGTCACAATTATTGGTAGTTATTTACAGCATACTACAATTTATTTATTTAAATAGACTTTAGCTTCATATTTTAATGTGTAAAATATTTTAAGCATTTTGATATGTCAGAATTTGTTCCTCTTTTTGTTTTCTAGTTCATTTTGAATGACCCAGTAGCCAGATTTACATACAATTTATGAATTTGACATGGATTTAAAGTACAGTAGGCTTTATTTTATTTTAAAGATATTAGTGTCACTGTTAAATCAAATATCAAGTTGTAATAATTTTTTTTTTAATGTATTATATAACTGCAGTATATACTTAAATTAGCCATAGAAGCTAACATTGTGGTAAGCAGAGACAACAATCAACAAAAGTACATTATTTCAAGATTATTTTGATGAAAATTAGGTTTAAGTTCATTCAAGATGCGTACATAGCCATTACAATAAACGTAGCATGTAGTATATTCAAAAAAATACAGAAAAATATTAGCATTTAACAATACAGTGCATGTCAACATCCCAAAAGCGTTTTGTCAGCTCGCCTAGATGTTCTTGGCAGACCTTAACTTCTGTTTAATGCTGAACAGTTTTTCAAAAATATGTCAGGACCAAGAGATCTGCTCATAAATAATCTAGCTGTATCGATACTCTCTTTTGCTTTGTCAGAAAACAGTCTCTCGCTGCCTTTCCCTTCTGTCTGGGTGTGAACCCTAAGGTTAGTACAGCTGGCTGAGGCAGCAGTCTTAAAGCATTAGGTGTCATGATTCAGTCTCCTCGGGAATAGAGCTGATATTGCTGGCATGACAGAGATGCCATACAGGCTTTTCCAGTGTCAGAGGCCAATCCAGTCCCACTTTAAGCATAGCCCTGTAACACAAGCCATTTTGGTGCATTTAACCCTTGCCCTTGCAATAGATGGTATCACAGAATCTGTTGTGTTGGAATACTTCACAGCATTTCCTTATTGAGCGTTTGCTGGCTACATATGACCAACCAACATTTATAAGTTAAAAGGCCTTATGAAATCAATTTAATGAAATTGTCCCAAATTCAATCTTATATTTGATTTTTTTTTATTATTATTGTTTTTGATCGATCACATTTTAGAAACTCATATGCAATGTTTTTTATTTTAAAGTGCCTTGTGAATATGCTCGAGTTTCTGTGCAAACATGATATGATTTCTTTCTTAATTTAATTTTCGTATACATAATGTTTCTTAACTGAAATGGCCATGAAGTGACTCAGTTTAGCTCTGGAGGGGAAGTTCATGTCATATGGTGAGATGAAAGATGCTGAAAACACCAAGGCTTATTGAGGGTATAAATTAAAAATAAAACCCTGACATTTACAAAGAACAAGCAGACTTAAAATCCTAGTATACTTCAAGCAAAGATATTTTTCATTCATTGTTTGAGTTAAAAAGAAGTTTGAAATGGCTGAGTGACGCTGTACTGTTTTCAAACACTCCAACACCCCCACGCTGTAGTGGGTGGGTTGTAAATGTGTCACTGCTTGTGTTGCTAACTTGTTGTTGTTCTCCTGTTTGACCTTGGATATGACATCTGGATATGAGATATTGATCAAATATAAAATAAGGTGGACTTCCAGAAAGCACCCGCCGATTGTGTAATTATCGAGGACCAATTGACGCTCAAAGGTGTTTAGGAGTCAAAACAAACTCCATCATTAGTTTGCTTTGGTGAGCGGTTTCAAACTACCAAAACAAGCTTGTATGAAACTTTTTGTTTTGGTTGGATTTAGTTTGAAATGCCATTATATCTGTTTGCTCTTTGATTTAGTTTGAAGTATACAGGGCCTTTATAGACCTTATTCTGCAATGTGGAAGTGCACTCAGTTATGCACTTGTTTTAGAACTTCCAATTTACTTGCCTATTGGGGAAATGACTAAGAATAACAAACAACATTAAACTGTCAAACTACTGTACTTGCTCTCCAAATAAGTGTTCATGAGAATACATAAAAAGTAGAATAATATAAGGAAATTTCAGTTTGCAATGTCAAGCAGCATGACAATCTGTTTTTAAAGTCTAGAAATCAATGAAAGTAAATTAAGTCTCAAGCCAAAAAGATTAAAATGCTGGCACCCGCTCATACATAGAAAAAGGTCAGTAGTGATGCACTACAAATTGGCAGCCATATTAGTACTTGTACATATTTAATAATATTGCCCTGATATGAAAATTTAAATTATCGAGCAATAATTAATGGTTCATTTTGCCTGGTTCAACAACTTCATATGCGTACTGCAGCCCATGAGGGTTTTGATTGACTTCATATTTAAATGGTCTTTTTTTTGATTTCAGACTTGCACTACCTGACAAAAGGCTTGTCACCTATCTAAGTTTTAGGAACAACAAATAATAACTTGACTTCTAGTAAATCATTTTAAAGGCAAAGGCCTCTAGATTACGCTTATTTTACCAAAATAAAATATGATCAAGCCATATGATCACACAATTAGTATTGTCAATAATTCCTATAAGCTTGGAGGACTGCATTTTTACATCTCTGCAATTACTCAAATAACTTATTAATAAAATGATCTGGAATGGCAAAGAAAGTGTTCTTGCAGGACTCCCAGAGTTAATCAAGATTATTTGGGTTTATTTTCAATGTGTCCTCCTTCATCTTACCCCAGACATGCTTAATAAGGTTCATGTCTGGTTACTGGGCTAGCCAATCCTGGAGAACCTTGACCTTCTTTGCTTTCAGGAACTTTGATGTGTAGGCTGAGGAATGAGAAAAAGTGCTATCCTGCTGAAGAATTTGCCCTCTCCTGTGGTTCGTAATGTAATAGGCAGCACAAATGTCTTGATACCTCAGGCTGTTGATGTTGCCATCCACTTTGCAAATCTCTCGCTCGCCCCCATACTGAATGTAACCCCAAACCATGATTTTTCTTTCACTAAACTTGACTGATTTCTGTGAGAATCTTGGGTTCATGCTGGTTCCAATAGGTCCTCTGCAGTTTTTGTGATAATTGGGATGCAGTTCAACAGATGAAGTCAACTTTTTATTTGTTGCTCTTACAACTGGGAGTGACGACAAGACTTTTGTCAGGTAGTGTACAGACATTCTTGAGTCATTCAATCAAAGTTTGCCTATATGATTTCATGCTATTTTGCGTAAAAAAAATGGAGGGTAGGGATGCAACAATACAGTTAGCTTACGGTTCAATACATACATCAGTTTTTTAACACTGTTTTTGGTTCAGTTCGGTTCTGATGGCTTAACACACAATTTTTTTTTGTAATTATTCTATGCTTAGGCAATAGGAACAGTAAGAAAGAGAAAAAAAAAAAACGATTTATTGCAATACTCCTTTATTTTACTTCAAAGCCAAGAAAGGTACACTAGTTTCTAGTGTCTTGTATAATAAAAAAAAAATTAACACTGAAATCTCACAGCTGCTGGTAGTCCGTGTACAAACTGGGCAACACATAAATTCCTCCATTTTAAAAATAGTAGTGTGTGTGTGAAGTTAATAAAAAAAATTGACTATTTCAAATAAACATATTTGTACTTCAGTAAACATAATTAAATCATCTTAATTAAACGTAACTCTGCCTTAGTTATTTTTATGTGTCTTTCGAAACCAGTTAGGTATGTTTGCTGGAAGGATTCAGCGAGGGATAGTTGTTTTATGGAGGACTTTATTACCTTTTCTGCTATCCTGTCTTCAGACAGTGATATTGCTGGGTGATGGCGCCGCAGATGTACAGTCATGTTGGAAGTGGTTCCGTTCGATTAGTCTATACCTGTAACCGAAATGTCCCCACACCGCGGATTTGAAAGACACAGGCACTTCCTCGTATTGCTGCCTCACTTTACCGTCACTCGCCATGTTAAAGTGTGGAATGATGGTGGAGCGCCCCCTAAGTTTAGAGCATAGTTATTGAATATTTACTCGCAGGGAGGAGTTTCCTCATCTCCGCTTGTAGACTTACAGGCACACACAAACGGTCAATTCGGAGAGAAATAAAACACACATAAATTATTTCAATGTAAAACCGGAAAAACCACAATTCACAAGCGCGTGTTGAACCGTGGATGTCGTACCGAACGGTTCAATATTGTATTGAGAATTGTGGCATCTCTAATGGAGGGTATTATGAGATATTTTCGGCCATTTTGCATCATGGAAATCACAGGACGCTTAAGATGTTATATTGTGAACTTCTGATTGAACCACATGGTTATTGCCATCACGAAAACTATGACTAGCTCACAAGCTTCAAAAAGGTGTTACTTGAAACAAAACCTTCAAAGAAGGTGTCATAGGGTGTATGAATTTGTCAGGGTTTTGGTGTTCACATAAGTCTTCCAAGGTGTGTCACTTATTTAAAAATGTCTAAGGTGTGGTTTGGGCAAGGAATGCCGTGAATCAGGGGTGCAGTCCTTTTCTGGGACCAGTTGAGCTTGCCATGTTTAGGACCGCTGTGTTACTAGATCAACCTGTTCTCTTTAACTTTCTCACCACTCTCACTGTTGGCACTCCCTGTTCTTTTTGGGATTGTAAGGTAGGTTAATGCAATTTGGGTGACCTTGTGTTGCTTGTACAGCTCAATGATTGACCTAAGTGTTGAATTCTGGATGAATACAAATATTGTTTGCCTCCAGATCACATGGATTTTTGAAGTGTGGTTGAAAATGGATTCCCTTAACAGGTTACATAATAGAGTGGTGCAACATGTGGGTGCTCTGCAGGGTTAGATGTCAGAAAGTATGGGAGGGATCATTGAAAATTCCATGAGAAAGTTCTGCAGATTGAATATTATGAGTTATTGTGCACTCTGCAGCTTGAGTCATTGGGGAATGTTATGCATTTGAGTTGTAATGGGTAGTTGATGCATAATATATTTCATGTGTATCAGGATTCTAGGTCCAAATGTATAGGAATGTATAAGTAATTAAATGCTATAAGCAGCAATTTGAACTTATCATTTTAGGCTTTGTTTTTTGGGGAAAATTTCCTTCATTAGTGTTACACCGGAATTTTTTGTGAAATTAAATCTCTGTAGGTCTTCATATAATACAAGCTGCATGCATAAAAGAATAAGGAATGCTTAAAAATAGTAGAGCATGTCTGCAGAAGTATTAGTAACTATATTAATTATTGATTTGAGAGTTCTAAATTTAAAGAGTAGGTTCAAAAAAGCCAGTCTTGTCATTATTTACTCACCCTTATGTTGTTACAAACCTGTATTTATTTTACATTTTCTTTTTGTCAATACATTGAAAGTCAATGTGGTCCAAAGTAGCTTGGACTAACAGGGCTTTTCCATATGTATTGTGGAGTTTTGGAAAGACATTAAAGGCATAGTTCCCCCAAAACTGACAATTCAGCTATCATTAATCATCCTTGATTTGTTTCAAACCAGTTTTATTTGTTCTGTTAAACACAAAAGAAGATTTACTGAAGAATGTTGGAAACCCGTGACCATTTATTTCCATAGTATTTGTTTTTCCAACTTTGGAAGTTAATGGTTAAAAGTGTCTAATGTTCTTTAAATATTAAACAATCTTCTTCTGTGTTTAACAAAAACTCTTCAACTCTTAAGTGATTTGGGATAAGTCAAAGGTGAGCAAATCACAGAATTTAGATTTTTGGTTGAACTATACCTTTAAGATGGGTAAATGATGCATTTTATTTTGGGGTCAACTCTCAAGTCACATGAATTTAGAGAAAAATGCTGGTTATTTGCTATCAGCTGTTTTTTTTTTTTTTCTTCATAGATTCTTGAGATGTAAAAGCTTCTTCGCTGGGCATTTCACTAACATTTTCCCCTTTCTAATGTAGAGTATAAGAAGGATTCTGAGACTTTTTCTTCTCATTCTTCTGTCCTATTTTATTTTTCCAGATTCCTTTTTTTCTTCGCCTGTATCTCTCATTCAGTCTCCTCAAGGCAAGTGTATAGTTCTCTTATGATGCTCGCCTGCTTCTCTACCTCTTCTCTTTCTGTCCATGCTCCTCTGTCATCTCTGTTCTATTAAGTATGCTATATCCCACTGGGCTGCTGCTATGACGCTCTCCATCCCTCTCGCCAGTGACCCTCTCCTCCTCTTTACCAGACTAGATGCTCACAGCAAGGCCTTCTTTTCTTGCTTTTAGGTGTAGGAAATGAAGCAGAGGACACAGAAAGAAACTTATTGAATCACCAAAAAAATTCACCCTATCTTTGGGTATATATCCTCAGAATTGTCCTCTCTTTTATTCTGAATGGTTTTGCAACTAAGAATTAACAATTAAGCTGTTAGTCAGACACCTGCACGCTACTTGACCATGTACTGTGCAGTCCAACTACCCTTCCTGACCAGCAGTTTTGTAACTTGACCCTTGCTGTTTCTAATGGTGACCCCTTGCAATCATGCACGTTGGAATCCATAATAACGGCCAAGTCCCTCCCGTTTTCTACCATTTTTAAAATCCTCAATCTTGGATTCACTTTATGAATGTTGTTCAACTGAGGTCATCCACATAACTGCGGCTAATCTTTCAATGCCTTTTTTGAGATAAAAAGTGTCTTGTCTGTGTAATTCCAGGTCTTTATAAAGAATTGCTTGTAATGCATAAAATATTAGCCAGAAACTACTAAAAGGGATACTGACTAACACTAGAATGAATCCTGGCAACAATTTGTGGCTACCCCCCACTTTTACCATTAGTATTTCCTGTCATTTCGACAGCACCCCACATCTAGCACGGTTCACAGATTAAAAATGGGAAAGCTAAGTCCCCACAGATGCTAGAAACTCAATCGGCTCCAGTCTATACCCACTGCAAACATGATTTAGGTCAGCGTTACTGTGGGTCCAGCTTAATCCCAAGATTGCCACCTTATTTTAAGATAGCGGAGAAGTTCAAGTTCACTTTGTGCGAGAGCAGATTCCTAAAAATGGATCAGGTTGGCGTCCCTGAGGATTCTTGTCCTTGATGTCCCACCTCCCTTTCTCAACAAGCCAAGTTTGGAGCTACAACTCCAACCCTGAACTGGTACTGAAGGCAGAGCGACACTGGGGAGGGATCTAGCAACAGGACGCTGCTTGGGGTTACACCCCAATGACTGCTGCGGCTGACTCTTCACCTGCTTTTTTCATGCATTTTGCATGTTGTCTTTTACCACAGAGTAAGAGGAAATCCTGAAGCTTGTTTGTTTGTTTGTTTTTATCTTTGTTTCTTGTCTAGTACTTTGAAGCATTTATAGCAGTTTAGGAAGCATTAGCATAGAGTTTGAGTAAATTCCATACACAGTGTTGTGGTCTTTAGAAATCATAGGAATTCCTAAATTAGGTTCAGTTAATGTCTCATTGTGAATTGAGAGCTGAAATTTTCTGAATGCATTGTGATTCTCTCATGAATTGATTCTGAGCTTAGTATTTACCTTCAGATAGTGCTGTATGCTTTACAAACAGCACCACTCAATTAGGGTTGGGCGATGTCTACCAATTTGGCATCATACGATGTCTAATGTAAAACATTGCGATGGACGATGGCATTGTCGTCGTAGGCGGCGGTGAATTAATTATTTATGATTAATTAATTAATTCATAACAAATTTATTATTTGTAGCCTACCGTTTTAACTACCTGACTCGCATGATCTTAGTTTTACCCATAAACAAATCATAAATAAATAAAGATAAGTAACACACAAATTACCACCTGTCAATCACTTTTTCCGCGGGACTCTGGCATGAATAGGCAGAGTGATCTGTGTCGTTATAATGGCGTCGACAAACTTGGTTAGTAAAAAAAGGTGCACAACAAACAGAAACCAACCAACAGTATCTGAGGTTTTCGCTAAAAAAGTATGAGCTTGAAAGCGAAAGATTGAAGCAGTGTACTGACTCTGCGACACTTTACCTGATACATTTTAAAGACAAGACGTTAGATAGAGACAAGATTAATTAAATATCACCTTTAACAACTATAGTGAGATGCAATCCAGCAGTACATCCTTAATAAACTGTCCGACGTGCACTGCTCTCTGGGGTTTTGTGTTTAAAGCACCCCATACTGACTGCCTGGAGCTCAGACGAGCGCATGACAATGCGTGCGTGCGTGTGTGTGTGTGCGCGTGCGTGTATATGGGTGGTCTTGTGATGTGCGTTTTCAGTGGTTTAGTGTAGACGGAGGGCTGTTCAGAAATGCTAGGTAAAACGCCAGTGTGGACGTGGATAATTTTTGTTCTAAAATGCCATTTTAAAACTAAGCTTTATTAGTGTAAATGGGGCCTGAGTGTGTTTTTCGTGAGCGGGTTTGCGACGGAGTGGGATGGAGGATTGCGATGCCAGCTCAGCATTGTAATGTCTATCGACCATCAGCGATAGATGATTGCATTGTCTATCGACCTCAATCCTATCTTGAAAGTAAAACATTTGTTAATATAGTTAGCGATTCGTATGAAAAAAACAACATTAAAAATGTTTAAGCAAACAAAAGTGTTAACCGTGATCTGTTTTTACATTAATCCCATAGAGTAAAATCCATGGTGCAAGTACATATGACCCTCTTAGGGGCCAATAACACCAAACTCACTTTTTGTTTCGAGAGGCGCTTTCTTGAATGATTTACTTATGGCCGCAAGCATTTTCAACAGCAATACTCGTACACAATAGGCAGCTGATTGTTGTTGCCAAGTGACATGTTTCTTGGAACATAAATGCGCATTTGGTGTGATCGCCCCTTACAGTACATAACCGAAACCACGAGTGCTCCTCTTCATGCTCACTAAAAGCCATCTGCTCTGAAAACTAAGCTCACAATTGTTTCCAGAGTGAATCGTAAGGCATTCCAAAAATCTAAGAATTGATCCATGAATCACAACATATGGTTTTACTGTCCCAGCCCTAGTTTACATGCATCTTTTCTGAATTACTATTGAAACGTGTCATCATAATGAATACTTATCCATAATAAAATCTTCAAGAGGTGTTGCGACAAGTCTTTGTTTAGATAGAAGTGAGCAATAAAACATAAACACAACAAGTATAGTGATTTTATGTGTGTTACATAATTATATGTTCAATCTATTTTGAGAAGGCTTTACTTTAACTGGGTAAGTCCTATAATCATAGCATGTGGAAAATACTAGTTTGTGTCACATGAAGTGCAAGTTTCTCTGACAAAATCTCAGTAAGAACTGTAGCCTTAAGCATGTAAATGTAAAGATTATATCTTAAAGTAAAACAACGACATGGCAGATTTCAACAAGAAAAAAAAAAAGAATGTCAGAATGTTTAGTAATAGAGGCACCTGCAGCGATCTGCACCTGTTGTTGTTTTCTCCCTGTATAGAGGCAGGGGAAATTGTTGCAGGTAAAGTATTTGAATTGCTTATTGTTTATTATTATATTGACTGCATATGTATTACTTGAGAACAATATTAGTTTTTAAATGTTATTTTTCATCGGTGGTTAGCACCATATAGCCAAGCCTAATGTTATTCAGTTCTGGGAGACCGTACAGTAAAACGGATAGTGTTCAAAGGGCAACTAGCTTTCCCAGACAATATTTGCCTTCACAGGATGCATTTGAGCTACCTCCTAAGGTTTCCAGGGCATTGTAGCAACGTTTAACTAAGGTGAATTAAAATTAGTTTTAGGGATTTTATTGCCTATTTCTTGGTAGGAAGAGTCATTTATTTGTCTAATTTATGCATTTTAATATACTGCTTTTTAATGTCTTTTTAAACAGCATTTTTACTTTTTCTACCAATCTTCAAAATGCATTTGAAATCAGATTGTGGCCTCTTAAGACGTAAACCAAACATTTTAATTGGATGTGCCTCCTTCTGCTTAGAGCCTGTGAAGGCAGATCTTTTTTTTTTTTTTTTTTTTGAGACAGCCATTGTGTTGCATGGTAAAATGGTCAGGATTTCCATTTTCAGCATGTGTCCAGAATTCTCTTGCAGCATTCCCTGTGCTCTTGTAATTCTGGCCCGATTGTGTCATCTATGCCATAATTTGATTTCTTTATGTTGTCTTTTTTATTGGATGGTTTGACAGTTGAGGCAAAGATCAGGCAGGCCATCAGTAAAATCCACAACAGCAGTTCTTTATTTATTATTATTTTTTTTAAAGAATTGGTTATTTAACGTAGGATATAGAGTACATCTTTTTGTTTGTCTGTTTTGTTTTGTTTGTATCATTGTTTTGGGGGTTGTTGTTTGGTTATGGATGTCATCTGAATTAAACACTTGTACAAATCTGCCACTTTAGGAACAATACATTAAAAGCATTAAGAAGCACTGTGTGTGTCATTGAGATTACTCAATGATATCAGCACATTATCAAGCTGGCATGCAGACATCAAACTCCATCCATTAAAATGTGGGACCATGCAGTGTGTGCATGACCGCTTTAGCTGCAGTTAAATGGATGCAAGCAATGAAGCATCTTGGGAATGCTAAATAAAGTACTAGTGTAGCTGCTGATTGCTAAAGCTTTGGGATCTTTGGTTCTGAAATTTTACTGATCCTATTTTGTTTTAAAATAAATCTGAGCTGAACTTCAGTCCCCTGCTTTAGCAAATCTGTATTAAGGTAAAGTATGCTTTGATCTTTTTTTTTCCAACCCTCCTTTTCCTCCTCTTTCCTGCTGCATGATGGATGCAGACAAAAGAGTGGTATTGGGCTCTGACAAGCCTTCAGAAAATGTGGCCACTTCTCTTCGCTTTTCTTCTCAGTCCAGTTCCTTTTCTCCAGTTGTTTATGGAACTGAATCTTCAGGGTCATCTGGTGACAGCATAGATCGTACCTTCAAAGAGAAACGGGAGCTTTTTGATTCCCCTTTTTGCACTCAAAATCAAGAGTCCCCTGTAAAGACATCCCCAGTGTCTGAAAGAATCAAAGCATTGGAAGCATTAGCTGCAAAGCAGAATGATTTTGATAGACATGATGGAGGCTTTCCACTTTTTAAAGAGCGTCATTATGAGAAGTCCCCTACAGAATCACATGGAATTTCCTCCCGTTTGTCCTTTCAGAAAATGACTGCATCAAATGAGCAGGAATCTCCAGAATCACCCTTTGAAGTGCTTGGTGAAGCAAGGCGTGGAAGTGACTTTGAGGATACAGCTGACTGGATGAGAGCTCACTTACCTCCCGCACCAGATTTTACCACTGAAGAACCTGACCTTGATGAGGGAAATGAGTCCCCCATTGTGCAAGAGAGTCCATCTAAAGTACTTAAACCAAACAATATAGAGACCACAGAAATTCCAGAACCTTTTGCAGGGGTTCCTGATCAGTTTATGGACAGTCCTATAAAAGTGGAAGATGACAACAATCAGTCAAAGTATGATGAGAACAAGCAAACAAAACAAGAGAGTGTTGAGGAAGATTCTGAATTTGACCTGAATTTCTTACCTACAGCCTATATGTGGGAGAAGCAAGAGAAAGCAGAAACAGGCAGTCAAGGCTATCAGGTATTCTCTGACAATAAAGAGCTTCCATCCTCCCCTGCCCCTCCTGCAGATTTTGGATCTCCATCACCCACCATGTCCCAACAAATTGAGCCTAGTCCAACACAACATTCAAATATTTCAAAGGGAAGTTTGGAACCTGCTGAGATCCAAGAGGTAGACAGCTCTGGGGAGTCAGATGATACAGTGATTGAGGAAGCCATGAGCATCCCAACATTGGGAAACAATGACTTTGAAACCAAGATGCCCAAGGATGAGGAAACCATGCCAAACAATGAAAAACAGTCAATTCAGGTACCTATTATTAATGTAATTGAAACTGAAGAGCAAGTTTTAAGTGATGATGAAGATCAGCAACTTGAGGTGGAACAAGACATTGAAGATAACGAAAATCATCAGATAGTGCAAGGGGAAGGCAAAGGGTCACCAGAGCACGACCACTCAGAGGTGGAACAGGTGAAAACTGTAGAAACTGAAGAGCATAAACTTGATCATGAAATTTCCTCACAGAAAAGTAATACTGACACTGATGTTGATCAGTTTTCTAGACACAAAGCTATTGAAGAGGATTATGAGAGTGGAATTTACCTCCAGTCCTCTCCGGACTCTGGAGGCCAGAATTCAGAGGACTCTCAAGAGCAATCATTTATGTCTCAGAATTTAGTGTCCTTTAAACCCCTTAAAGAGTCATTCCTTGATAAAGAGCTTGACAAGACCTCTGAAATACTGTTTGACCTTCCCCCTAATATCAGTTCCCCCTCAAATGAGCCCAGTGACGTAGAGACTTACCTTGATCACTATGCCAGTGAAGAGCTTGCTTTAAAAGACCAGTTGAATTCTTCTTGTTTTAAGGAGAATAAAGTTGAGAAAACTGAGCTTCCAAAGTCTGGCTGTCTTACAGATGATAAAAACATCTGTACACTTGTTCAGGAATCTTTTGAAAAAATCACAGATGATTTCAATGAGACACTTAACGAATTCAGGCTAGATTATGAATCTGTGCCCGAGCCCTTCCTAACTGACCCTTCATCTGATTATCCTGAATATATTGAGACTATTCTCCCTCAAAACAAAATGCCAACTTTTGATTCTGAAGATCAGAAATCAGAAATTAAGACTTCTACCTTGAAGGAACAGAAGATGCCAGTCAAGTCCACTGACCAACTGCCCCCAGTTCAAGAAAACCCACCGGCACCATTCCCCTCTTTCCACAATGAGCAGTCTAGTAAAATTAGTGATGTTATTACTGGCTCTGTGGCAAATGAGGATGTTGAGTTACCAATAATAACCAAGTCTGAACCTCAAGTTTTGACCCCCAAAGATCTTTTAGATAGACCGGATTCGCCAGAGACAATGAGTGATACAGAGACACTTGAAGCAGAATGTTCTGTAACAGCAGCGACCGACAGCTTTGTGGAGTTCATGAGAGAGTGTCTAAAGTCACGGCAGGATGAGGAACCCGAAGCTCTCAGTCCTGGACACAAAACTTTAGATCATAATCCCAAATCAGCTGACAACCAATCCTCCCCAACAATGATTATGGATTTGGAGCAAGAGCGCCTCACAATTTCTGCTTTGAAAGAGCTCGGGAGCAGCCAAGAAGACGAAGATGAGAATATTATAACAGCAAAGACTGTTCTAAAGCTTGAAAAAGCTCCACTTCCTACACCTAATCCTGCACCCTCAGTCACCTCATCTTCTCACACTCTTCCAAACGAGTATCAGCCTGATTTCTTACTTCCCAAAGAGGTAGAGGCAATCGACATTTGGGTAGCAGAGGCCTACCACCTTGCAGAGCATGTCTTGACAGCAATACTAACCCACCTTACAGGTAACATACATTTTTTTCTGGGCAAGCAGCCTGCTAACTCTGCACGCATAGTATTCCCAGACACCATACCTTACTTATCTCTTTTTTTTCTTTATAACTCAACTTACAAACTCAGTACTAACCTATAAGTATCCTTGTGAAAAAGTTGTCAACAGCTAAACCTCTTCCAGTGATGGCTTTTATAAAGTTACTAAATGTGCTTATTGTAATAGAATCTTTAATTGTATTTTTAATATAAGCTAACATGCTTCATATTAATATTAAATATACTAAATTGTGAATTTTTTTTTTTTAGCAAAACTTAAATTATTAAAATGATGGTACAATTTAAAAAAGGATGGGTATAAATATTCCTGCAGGGTGGCTGCATGCAAAGCCCTTGAAGTCAGGTGACAAGTCATGTCTAGTCTCAGGTTTCATCTTTCATGTTGCCTTGGAAGGCCTTTGGGAATAAAGCCAGGGTGAATGTCATGTAAAAGTAGCAGCATTATCTTCCATTTGGCAGTTGGTATTCTATTATGTGTGTACTCATCTATAGTGACACTAGAGAGTAAATTATGCCGAGTTGTATAGTTCATTTTACAGACTAAGGGAAGAAATTGTTGTCTTGCCAAAAGGACTGTATTCTCAAAAGTTTTATAAAAAAAACTTTTTTCATGCTTTAGATTTATCTGATATATAATTGTCAGTGAGCAAAATAGATTCTAATAGACTCTGAAAATAGTATTTAAAGCATTCAATCATATTTAACTTTTACCTTTTGGTTTGGCTGATATAAAAGGAAATTTCTCACAGTTGGCCTAGTAAGACTCAACAGTTTCTCAAATATGCAGACAGAAAGTCCAATGGCTGATTCACTATCTAAAGTACGTGACATTTTCTGCATGCCTTCGTTTGTTTTTAATGATTGTCATGATATTATCTACCAACACTTAATCATATAAAATGAGGCTTCTATTAGGACAACATCATATTATACAAATGTAATGACCTTTTAAAACCATTTCCTTTTATTAATTTAAATTGTAATTGGGCTACACATCCAAAGCAAGTTGAAAATGTTTCTCTCAAGATACTCTATTAAACCTATTTTAGCCCTGTAATAAAGACTATTGCTAAGACATTACTAGGGGGAAATTAATTGATTGTTTTATGATCGGCTAATCGCAGATTATTTGACTTTGCTTCCATATTTATAGATATGGTATAAGTGTAGATACCCTCAGTATCTAGTAAAAACAATTACTAACGTTTTATTCAACTCAGTATTTTCAAACTCTGCATTTTATTTTGTTATTTAAAGTTGCGTCAGTTATAATGACCTAGCAATGAATAAACAATAATATTATCTTATAAATATTAGGGATGTAACTATTCACCTGATTCACGATTCATGATACTTATCTTAAGATTTAGTCTGCATCATATTCGTTGTTCTGTTAGTGTAAGTAATCAACTTTTTGCAGTATTTGTACAGTTTGTGTTGGCTTGGCACATCTCACTGCTGTAATGTTAGTCTGCCGCTCCACCTTTTGCTCGCCTGCAAAGGTACATAGTTTGCACCTAAACACAGCGCCCCCTCTGTTCAAAACATGTATCGCGATTCATTCAACATTTGTACTGGTTTGAATAGTCACATATTTAAATCGACTCATGGTGAATTGTTACATCTCTAATAAATATGCTATATTGTTCCAAATAATTTTGTATTTAATTCATAATACATTTAACTAAAGCTTAATTTATTTTCAAACAAATGAATTAACATTAATAATTGCAATAAATAATGTCATCGAATTTAACCTTACTGTAAAGTGTTACAGTTTTTCCATATAGACAGTAATTCATGTCTTGCGCCAGTTGCCAGATATAGTTTTAATAAGGTAAGTGGGTTATTTAACAGATCTGGAGCACATCCTTTGCCTCATTTTCAGTACCTACTTGAGTTGTTTGCTAGGTTGAAATTTTTATATGATTGTAAACATGATATTTTAATTGTCAGTCACCAAAAGACCTGACTAAAAGCTTTCCAGTGGTGTGAAAGTTTATTTTAATGGGTGTGACTGTTTCCACTTGGGTTGGTCCGATCAGAAGATAATAGCATGTGGTTGTGTAAAAACTCTGGCATAGCTTTATCTAATCACCATGGTCAATTATTTATATGCCCATTATGTATATCCAACCACAAATAAATATCCACGCCGAGCTGCCTTGTAAAAATGTAGTACTTCAATTTCTCCTGAGACTTTAAGCGGATAAGAAGCAAGTGCAAACATTTTAAGCACGCTGAATCAGACCATAGTGTATAAATATGGCCAATAGCCTTTAAATAACTGACCTCATTAGGTTTTCATTGCGTAAAAATTGGCTCATGTTCATCTCTGAGCGAAGTAAAACTGGAATTTTTTTTAAGCTGGAACCTTTGTACTTGGGTGGGATGGATGACTTCATGCATGACTCTTAAATGATTCAGACACACGTGATCTCTTTCACCGATTTGCACAATTGCATTGGATGGTGCATGTGCCTTTAAGAGATGAGCCGTGCAAACTAAAAGAGGCCACTGCGGCTCAGCAGCCACTGGGACAGGCTGCTGTATCTAGGTCCACTAACGCCAGCGAGGAAGGGAGGGAACGATAACGAATGACTGTTCTCAGCCTAGGCTGCCTCCCTGTGGGCACTGGCAAAGCATGCTGGGAGCGACTCAGACCCCTGCAGTGAGTGTGGAGGAAACCCCTCATATGCGCTGAGAGTGGACAAAAACAATGCTGCTCTCTCAGCCTCTGAATCATTCGCTATACACTATTGTGCTGTAGCTATGTCATGTTGACTGTTGTTGTAAACAGTTTTTTCTCTCTCTCTCTCTCTCTCTTTCCCTCTCTCTCTCTCTGGTTGCTAGATAACCATTTATTTTTTAGATTTCTTTACCCATTACTTGTGTTTATATAGCAAGCATTGGATCAGACCCATCTAGTTAATATTTTAAATGCATCTGCCTGTCTTACACATTTATGAGTGTTAATTTTAAGTTAGCATTTGAATCACCTTTGAGGACTGATTATTATTATTATTATTATTATTATTATTATTATATATTTTTTATAAGAACAATCTCACAGCAATTCATAACTTTTTGATTAGGTGGCTAATTTCTATGAGTTTGTGTAAAATTTGTCTGAATCTGTGTAAAATGTCACGTTTTTTTCATTAGATCAGGCTGGAAAATCAGTAGGTACGCTACTATTAAAACATGTTTTCCCCCAAGAAATTAATACTTTAGTTTAGCTAGAATTTATTGAACTGACAGTTAGGATGCCACTTGGCTTAGAATAGGATTTGCTTATGATTTAGAGCAAATTCCAGGGTATTCGTGTGGTCTTAAAGTCTTAATGTCTTAAATTTCAAACACTTTTTTATTATGTTATAGATCTTAAATACATTTTAAACAGGTCTTTAAAAAATAAAGTTGTCAAAATAAAGTTAATATATATTAAACATTTTGTTTATTGCAGCTGTTAGACATTTTACAGCAAATTCTCTTAAACTCCTTAATCAGAAAAAGAAAACTAAAAACAATTACACCATTCCTCATGATAATAACAGGGAAATATCCCTTTACAAAATTTTCCATTTACACAAACTATTTACAGAAGTGTGTGTACACAACTAGAGCTTTCTTGTTTTGACACATTAAAACATGTGGTTGCGAAATAATTACATTTTGTTTTTTTTCCAATTTTGTTGGACCAACCAGACCATTACAAAAAAATCCAGTTTCAGTTTCCTTTATTTTTGTCATTCAAAACATCACAATAAATTGTAATGCAGAACAAAATTATGTTGCATCAGACCCAACAAGAACATAAAAAACATCAAACACTATAAAAGCCTAACATAATAAATAAGCTTTTATAATTTCATAAAAATATAGTGATACAAAATATAACCCAGTTTTTAAAAATCACAGAAGGGAATACATTAATACTAAAACATGCAATAAATATGCAATAAACGTGCAATACTTTCTCATACGCACTTGTACACAGCGCCTTATAACAATATACAATGTAATACTTTCTCACACGCATTTGTACCCAGCACCTTATAACCTGTATATTTATAACAAATCTGTACATACAACTCAACATTCAGA
>CAIGQZ010001108.1:2199810-2246121 GCA_903798205.1 Danio tinwini
TGCAATATTTCAGGAGTAATTAATTAAATGAATTAAAACCACATTATGTGTATATATATATATATTTATTTATTTATTTATTTATAACTTTGCAGTTATTTTTCACATACTTTTATTGTACAGCATGCAGTATATGCCATGTCTAAAATTAATGAAGATTAATGAGTTAAAACAAACAATTGAACAAACTGAACAAAATGCATTACTATATATACACACACACTATACAGACCCCAATAATATAATTTATCCATATTCATTTTTAAGCCACAATATTATTAATACAGCTTCTTCTATTGATGTACCTTAAGGTAATTATTAAATTGCCACTGCTCTCTATTGAAGGTGTGTGCGTGCTGTCAACGACGATTGGGGAGGATCAGTGGCGGTTCTAGTTTAAATGACACCCTGGGCGAACCAATACAATTAATATTATTATACAATTATTATTCTAAATAAATAACAGAAATCAATCCTAAATGTGTCTGGAAAACAATGTAACAACTGGAGTGATGTGCTAAGATCACTTAAGAAATCTTTTGCATGAATATTAATTATGACAATTCTAAAAAATACATGTTTTATAGAATTATCTGTGGTCTTAAACCTGACTCATGGCCGACAATTAATGTTATGAACATGAAGTCTTACCTCCCTGACTCTTTATCTCCTTTCTGCTTTATATCCATGCTTGGTGAAAGTAACATCATCATCATATTATATAATGCCGACACCTCTGCACAAAAGGCCGTTACTCTGGTTTCATATCGCATGAGCGGTGCGTATTTTATCGGCGTGCATGCAAACAACCGGGATTTACACAGGAGTGCGTGAGGCGCACGGAAAATGGTTTTCTGCACACATGCGTCAGTTTCCTTTCACCAGCGAATCAGGGCAGTGAATCAGCTACATCAGTGGCACCAACAATAATTTAGTAGCTGCATTTTATTTACTTATTTATTGAAATATTGGGAATTTACATAAGTACATTTAAATTAATAACATCAACAGAAAAATCATATTGGTGTGGCCACAGTGGTGGCCAGAGTTTACCCTTGGGGGCGCCCCTGGCGTTAACGTGCAGTTTGTGCAGGGATGTGTAAACATAACATTCTGTAGTGCATTTAGTGATCTTCCTATATTCATTCGTTCCTTCCTTCATTCCTTCCTTCATTCATTCGTTTGTTTGTTCCTTCCTTCATTCTTCTATTTGTTCCTTCCTTCGTTCTTGCCTTCCTTCATTCTTCCCTTTGTTCTTTCCTTTGTTCTTCCCTTCTTCCTTACTTTGTTCAGTCTATCCTTGAATCCTTCCTCCATTTATTTGGTCCTTCCTTCATTAGTTCGGTCCTTCCTTTGTTTGTTCGGTCCTTACTTCCATTTCTTGCTCGGCCCTTTCTTCATTCAGCCCTTCCTTCCATCCTTCATTCATTCCATTTAGTGATTGTTTAAGACTGTTTGGCGATTTCAGTCATCATACAGTCGACAGTCGATTTACTTTCTATGTGCGATTTGATTGGATGGGAATCGCAGGACTGATTTGTCTACTCCCCATAGACGAGAAAGAAATAAAGTAGTGACTGCAGGTTGAAGGAAAGTAGTGGAGTAAAAGTACAGATACTGCACTAAAAATGTACTCAAGGGAAAGTAAAAAGACACAGTTTTAAAACTACTCCTTAAATTACAATTCCTGAGAAAAACTACTCTATTACAGTCATTTGAGTATTTGTAATTAGTTACTTTACACCACTGCATAAGGGTAATTCATTATTATATCTTTTTTCTTTGACCTTTATACATTAATTGAAAGCTTTGTTAGAATAGGACAATATTTGACCAAGGTTCAACCATTCAAAAAAAAAAATGCTTAGAAAGTTGACTTTGCATTTAAACAAATTAAGCTCTTAGCAAAGCAAATTACTAATCATAAATTAAGCTTTGCTATATTTACTGGTGGAACTTCACAAAACATCAAGCATCATGATTTTTACTTAATGACAAAATAAAAATCGAGCAGTTTGACCCATGCAATGTGTTTTTGTCTATTGGTCAAGGGTAACATTCATATTCAGCACAAAGGGTGTTATTTATCTGTTTATTTGACTCACAATATCACAGTTTAACTTTCTTACACTAATTACTTTCTGCTCTTCCACAGACCCAGATTGACCATTACATAGACATCGCACGCACTCAGTTCAACACTACTGTCGCCAAGTAAGTCTGCTCACTTTCTCTGTGCACTGTTGCCAACTCATTTTCAGAGGAAGTCGCTAAAAGCGGAACAATTTAAATGAAGCTGTGAGGTCGTTACGGAATGACGTCATGTACGTAATTACTCAAATACTCATTATGTAAATACTCAAAATTGAATCTTAATTGATTGAATTGAAAATTAAATAAATAATGAGTTTTCTCTAATTGACTGACCAATTTCAGCAAAAACATGATTTGGAATGTGCTTCGATTTGTTTGATATAGTAGACTATTTTAAAAGTTAAGTAACTAAAATAAAATGAATAAAAAGAGGAATTTTACATATTTAGTTGCAAAGGATGAGGCAATTGTGTATGGAAGACCAAACCTGCGAAAAAAGTTTTTATCTTATAGAAGTTCTTATATAGTTATCTAATATTATTTATTGTGTGTGTGTGTGTGTGTGCGTGCGTGCGTGCGTGCGTGCGTGCGTGCGTGCGTGCGTGCGTGCGTGCGTGCGTGCGTGCGTGCATTTGTGTGTTGTCCCCGATAATGTCAATAGACTGGTCTGTCTTTAGCAACTGGTTAAATCGTCACCTTAAAATTATAAGGTTCTGTCTGACATTTTTGTCAAAATTGAGTTATTGACATTCTTATTAAATGACAACTTATTTACATTATGGGAAGTTGTTTACATTTTAAGACCTTTTATAAAAAAAAAATGTTACACACATGCTGTTTGCTATGGAATGCAAAAACTTTGAAGCTCAATATCTCAAAATCATTCAGAACGCAGACAGAACCTTATAATTCCAAAGTGACGGAATGTTAAGGAGGACAAAGCTAAATTGTTTCTACTTTATAATAAATGTTCTCAACTCTCAATACAACTTTACAATGAATACAATTGTTTGTATTTAATACTTTATTATTATAATTTTCCAATTTCTATATTTGCAATGCCTGTATTTTGGATTTTTTTTATTTGTAATTAATCATGATTAATCACACAAAGTGTGATTAATTAGTTAATTTTTTTTAATCAATTGACAGCCCTAAAATAAATGCAACAATATACGACTTAATAAAAAATACACATTGTATTGCTTATATATCTCAAATTGAAATAAACACATTCCAAATAATGTTTTTGCTTTTGAACGTTTGACCTTTTTGAAAATATATTTTTATTTCTAAATATTAAACTGATATTGAGCGATTCTTTTGAACAACCACTGTTTGTTTAGTCAGTTTATTCTGTTTAACTTGTGAAATTGACAACAATAATGGCTCTGTATTGTAGTTAATGCTTCCTAAATGAACACGATTTTTTTTATGTTGACGACAAGGTATTAATAAATGAACATTTATGTCAAACAATTTAAGCTAGCATTTTAACTTGAATGTGATGTGACGTGTCTGCTGCAAGGCATCTCTTAGTCCTTGTGTGCTGTTGGAGATGTTTTCGTCCACTTTGGGGTGATTTTAATTTAAGTCCACAACTTTGTCTGTTTCAGCAAATGGAATGATTTTTGGTGACAAATCTTATTTTAACATATTTTGGGAAAATGCTTTGAAAACAACGACATACTCTGGGCAAATTTACTACCTTTTGTTATGTTAGTGGCTGTTTTTGCCCCATTGACTTCCATTTGAATAACATTTTTTGATAGCAAAATTATGACACCATATTATCATTTATTCCTGATAGGTTTTTTTTCTGATAAGAAGAGGTAATATTTGTAATTTTTGCTGCTGATCGTCAGTTGCAGTGCAAAAAAAAAAGCTTAATTTGTGGTTTTATATGGATTTATACACTCACTGGCCACTTTATTAGGTACTTACTAGTACTCTGGGCTTAATTTGTGCTGGAGCACACCGGATTTGGATCCGGCACGTCTGAAATCTGATCCAGCACCTCATTTTACCTATCCCCCTCCTCAACAGTCCTCCTCCATCTGCTGTTCACTTTTACTTTCTTCCGCGACTTCCCAACTCTTTTCACTTTTGTCTGCGACACCCCCGCCCGCTCCCTTTCGTCTGCGAAACCCCTCCGCCATCTAGCGCACCAACCCACTTTCGTAAGCGACACCTCTCCATCCTCGAGTAACATGCTGGATCCATTATCCCGATCTGTTCCGGGACCTCGCAATTCACAAATTAAGCACTGCTAGTACCGCCTTTTGCCTTCAGAATAGCCTTAATCCTTCGTGACATAGATTCAACAAAGTACTGGAAATATTTCTCAGAGAATTTGGTCCATATTGACATGATAGCATCACGCGGTTGCTGCAGATTTGTCGGCTGCACATCCATGATGCGAATCTCCCGTTCCATCACATCTCAAAAGTGCTCTTGGATTGAGTCTGGTGACTGTGAAGGCCATTTGAGTACAGTGAACTCCTTGTCATGTTCAAAAAAAACAGTTTGAGATTATTCACGATTTATGACATGGTGCGTTCTCCTGCTGGAAGTAGCCATCAGAAGATGGGTACACTGTGGTCATAAAGGGATGGACATGGTCAGCAGCAATACTCGGGTAGGCTTTGGCTTTGACATGATGCTCAGTTGGAACTAATGGGCCCAAAATGTACCTAGAAAATATCCCCCACACCATTACACCACCATCAGCCTGAACCATTGATACAAGGCAGGATGGATCCATGCTTTCATGTTGTTGACACCAAATTCTGACTGTACCATCCAAATGTCGCAGCAGAAATCGAGACTCCTTAGATCAGGCAATGTTTTTCCAATCTTCTATTGTCCAAATTTTGGTGAGCCTGTGCGAATTGTAGCCTCAGTTTTCTATTCTTAGCTGACAGGAGTGGCACCCGGTGCTGTAGCCCGTCCGCCTCAACGTTTGACATGTTGTGTGTTCAGAGATGTTGTAACGAGTAGTTATTTGAGTTACTGTTGCCTTTCTATCAGCTCCAACAAGTCTTGGCTGATTAGAAATGTGCATTAACGAGCAGTTGGACAGGTGTACCTAATAAAGTGGCCGGTGATTGTGTGAGTGACCAAAAAATGTAATTATAATGGAAGTCAATGGGGCAAAAACAGCCACCAACACAACGAAAGGGTAGTCAATATAAACAATACACAAGGGTTAAGATGGTGGTTCTTTTTGGCTGGTTAAGCTGTTCAGTGTTTCCTCTGGGACTTTCTATTTTCATTCACAATGTATCTTTTAAAAGACACTTTTTAGAAGTTGCTAAATGTAGCCAAATTAATGTTAAAATGGCTAAATATTGCTAAAATATTGCTAGTCTACTATGAAAAGTTGCTAAATCCAGCATCAAAATTGCTAAGTTGGCAACAGTGTTTCTTTATGCTGTTTACCCAAAAGGACCATTAGTAATGGCTGCCAATTAGTGAAACCTTGATTCCACGTCCTAATAATCATGTCGTTTTCTTTTCCCTCAGGCTACAAGAGAAGCTCCCCGGAGCCATGAAGCGCTGTAAAGCAGAATGATTCTCAAGTCCCTGGATACCATGTTAACCATCCTTCAAAACGTTAGCCGTCTCCCTTAACTCTAACCCCAGCCCCATTAAACTAAACCCCTTCCTCCCCTTTTAACCTCACACCTTAAAACAACCATCTGCACTGAACCAGCTAGTATGTAAAATCTACAACAGCTTCTTGATATTCAATGTTAACTCTGCAGCTTATTAATAATGAGCATTAGGAAAAAGAAGCTCGGGGCTCCAGAAGCTGGTGGGTTTTTTTTTTGTTTGTTTTTTTTTTGACACAGGAAGTGATGTAACACCACTGGACGCCCATTTTTGATGGCCAGTGTGTATGGAAGGGCTTGTGAACTAGACTGAACCTGGTTTTTGGGTGGTGCAGGAGACGCGAATAAAGACAGGTGTTTGACTATGACGCAAATGTCTGTACTTTTAAGAAGAAAAGTTTTCACTACGGAAAAATAAATCAATAAAGATAATTATTTTCACCTTCCATTTTGTTATTTGACCAGAAAATGTGTATGTATTTATCTGAAATGCACTGGAAATTACGATGGATGAAGACGCTGCAAGCGGTGATTTTTAAATTCGGTCTAGTTCACTGTCCTCCCTGTTATCGGCGTCATTTTTCATTTTGTGTATGTATATATAGTTCGATTACAACAGGCTCTTTGCTGTGAAGTAGTTAGTGTCGCTTTTTATATTTAAACACACACACACACACACACACACACACACACACACACACACACACACACACACACGAATATACAGCTCTTCTGTTCGTCTGTCGCACCTCTATCTCTTGCACTCGGTCGAGTTCACATGTTCTTGTTATTACTCTTCAAATAATAGTTCATATATCTGGATTTAGGATGGCTGCTTTAAGTCCCCTGTTTGACATTGGCTTCGTAACGATAACTATTACTAATAACCGTAAGATTGAGTTTTATGTATAGGATCGTCAGAGCATCAGAAAATAAGAGAGGATCGTCTGCCCCACGACTTGTTCATTATTATTTAATTTGTTTTTTACTGGGCTAGTGCGCATTATTCATGTTTTTTAGTAAGGTAAAATCGTATTTTGGGGCATCTTGGGAACTGAAGAAGGTTAAATATTTAATGTTTTTCTTCATTATTTAAAGGGATAGTTCAGTCAGAATGAAAATGTACTTGTTGGTTTGCTGAACACAAATGAAGATATTTCAAAAAATGATGAGTTTTTTTTTCTTAGAATGAATATTAATGGCTACTGTCAACTGTTTTATTTCTTCTGTTGAATAGAAAATATTAACACCAGTGATGTTATTTTTCTGCTATTGCAGTTGGTGGTTACTTTCAATATTGTGGTTCTAGTTCTGTTTCGTTTGTCAAACACAAAAAATCTTTTGAAGAATGTCGGTAAAGGGACAGCAAATGGTAGCCATTGGATTCTGTGATTTTCTTTTTCTACTTCAGAATCAACAACATCTGTTTAAGTTACATTATTGAAGATATTTTGAAGAATATTAGTGTTGTGTTTTTTTGGTTTTTTTTTTTACTACTATGAAAGTCAATGGCTATTTTCTGGTTATGGTTTTATTTCTTCTGTTGCAAACTGTTTTAAAATATTTTAAAGAAAACTACAATAGGTGTTAACATTAATAGCATTCTCCCCTACTATTAAAATCGATGGTTACAGCCAACTTTCTGGATATAATTGTTTCTTCCGTCATACACTAAAGATATTTTGAAGAATGTCATAAACGGAGAGCAAATGGTAGCCATTGACTTTTGTGATTATTTATTTTCCTACTATGGAATTAATGATATCTGTATGAGTTTCTTCGATTTTTTATTTTTTTATTTTTTTTTATATAAACACAAATGAAGATATTTTGAAGAATGTTGGTAAACATACAGCAAATGGTAGCCATTAGATTCTGTCATTTCTTTTCCTATTTCCTACTACAGGATCAATGACATCTGTTTAAGTTTCTTTGATTTTTGTTGAACACGAATGAAGATATTTTGAAGAATGGTGGTAAACTTAGTGTTTTTTAACTTCTATGAAAGTCAATGGCTACTGTCTGATTATGGTTCTATTTCTTAAGTTGAACATGAAAGATTGTATTTTAAGGACTGCTAGAATAGTCATTTACTTGAATAATATTTTTTCCTACTATAGAAGTGGATGGCTACTGCCAAGTTTCTGGTTCTAATTCAGTTTCTTCTGTCGAACACAAAAGATATTTTGAAGAATGTTGGAAAACAGACAGCAAATGGTAGCCATTGACTTTTGTGATATTATTTTCCTATATGGAATCAGTGACGTCGGTTTGAGTTTCTTTGATTTTATTAAACACAAATTAAGATATTTTGAAGACTGTTGGTAAACCTGATGTTTTTTTCCCTACTATGGAAGTCAATGGCTACTGTCAACTATCTGGTTATGATTTTAATTTCTTCTGTTGAACATCAAAGTTTATATTTTAAAGAATGCTAGAGTAGTCATTGACTTTAATAGCATTTTTGTCCTACTGTGGGATTGGATGGCTACTATTACTTTTATCGGGTTATCTTTTTTTTTTTTTCTACAGTTAAACACAAAAGACATCAAGACAGCAGATGGTTTTGTAATATTATATTTCCTACTATGAAATCAGTGATGTGTCTGAGTTTGTTTGATTTATTGAACACAGAAGAAGATATTTTGAATATGATATTGATATTTGGATTTATCCACTGTCTTTTTGTGTTCAACACATAAAAGAAACTCATTTGTGCTTGAATTCTTTTTTTTTTTTTCCTACTATGGAAGTCAATGGCTACCATCAACTGTCTGGATGCCAACATAACTTTTTTTTATTTTTTTTATTTTTTTATTAATCAATTAAAATTGATCAGAAGAAAGAAACTCATCCAGGTTTTTAAAGAGTGAATACATTTGAATGTTTGCCTAAACTATCCCTTTATGCTTGATGGTGACACTTATCACGTGCTGCATCTTTTTTGTAAAGGGATAGTTTACTCCAAAATGAAAATAGTCATCAGTCTATTTGAGAACCTACTTGAGATTTATTCTTCTGTTGAACACATAAGAAGATATTTAGAAAAATGCTGGTAGCTGGCACCAATTGACCTCCATAGACATTTCGATTTCCTACTATGGAAGTCAATGGGTGCCAGCAACCAACAATTTTTAAACTATCATCTTTTGTGTTTATCAGAAAGAAACTCATTAAGGGGATGTTTAAAACCACAACAAACTCATTTTCAATTTGGGGTGAACTATCCCTTTAAAAGTCCACCGCAAATGCTGTTAGCTTTTCAAATACTACTACAAGTGTGATTACTAGTGAATTTATTTCTGACCACAGTGAAAATAGCTTCATGCTGTTTAAAAGTAGCGTCGGCATTTGTTGAGACGTCGTAAATATAATATCGAACACGCGTCATTCGTTGCATTCACATTGTTGCTTTTTTACCACACTGTAACTACAAAAGTTGAACTCAATTTAAACTTTTAACTTAAAATTGTCTGGCAACTTGCTGCTGAGCTATTTTAGTTGACTTTGACTTGGTTGAAAAGTTGAGTCAACTCAAAAATAAGCTCTGCTGCAAGTTGCCTTAAATTTTTAAGTTGAGTCAACTTTTTTTTTTACAGTGTCCGGTTTTGATGCTTTTATTGCAGAGATCGTTTAACATTCCAGCTGATGCAGTTGGAAGCATGTTTAAATTGGAAAATCGTTTAACACTTACAAGTCGCATCCCCGTTCCAATATACTTTAATTTGTTCTTCATGTTGCGCTTTTTAATTTCTCGTCTCTCACACTCGTTTTGTGTTCTATGCATGTTTATACATGATTTGATTCAGACGAAAGCGTCTCATCATGGTGTTGCTTAGCTAGCATGTTCTACAGGTAAGATCACATGTGCGATGTTGCTTTCGAAGAACAGCTCAAGCTCTGACAATTTCTATTACCGCATTTTTTTTTTCGTTCATTTTTAGGGTAAATTATGAATATACTACTTTTTTAATAGATGCAGACCTCTGTGATTAGGTTCTCCGTCTTCGTTTCTGCTTCTCTTCTGAGTTTGTTTAATATTTGGGTAAAAAAAAATTCTAACTTATTCTTGTAGTTGTTTAGCATGTTTGCCGTTTCTTTCCTGTGTTTCTCTTTGAGAAGGGTTGACGGAGGTCACTTTGTTTTTTTTTTTGCTTTTGACTCTCGAAGACTAGATGTGTGATGACTAACATCGACATTCAGTTTGTTAGGTTTGATTAAGTTAATATGTGGGAGCTTTTGGGAGGGGGAAAAAAAAGATGCAAACAGGAAAACTTGTGGTCCCTGTAATGATGTCAAAGTGAACTTAATAAAAATGCCAAAAGCATTTATAGTGCTTGAGCTTGTTCTTTTTTTCTCCTCCTTAGCATTTTATCACATACATACAATTTATATGCTGTAGTAGGCTGCATTATATGGGAAAAATCTGATATTGCGATATTTTATTTTTCGTCAGTTAAATATTCTGATGTGAATACAATTTCACAAGATGGTTTAAATAGCTCTATTTGATGGTTTTCTGGGAAGTTTAAAGTCCCTGTGAACCGGAAGCTGCGATCATTATTCTTTTCATAATGTGACGCAGTTTCTAGAGAAACAGTATTTTAAATGAGCAAACGGTGGGTGTGGCTTGTTTTTTCTACTGCGAGCTAATTGGATGTGTTAAAGTAGGTATTTAATTTCCAGAAAGATAAGGAAAGGGGTTTTAGAAGTGTTATTACAACCTAACACACTTCAAAATTGACAGTTGGAGCAGTGTTAGCTATGCCCATTACCTCAAAATCACATAATCTGATAAATTAACTGAAAACAAACAGGAAGTTCATTTTCAGATTACAAGGGCAAACAATTTTTATTCCTTAATGACATGCACAGATGATTTTGTGACTTTAACAGTATTCAGGTACAGAAATTTTTTCTTTTCTTACTTTTTGTCTCGTTTCTAGTCCAAATATCTAAAAAAATAATTTGATCAAGTAAAAATATTGTTTTGTTTTCAACTTCCGAAGAAATAGATGAATTACCTGAATGTTTACAAACCGGATGCGCATGCAGCGAGGTTGCAGAAAAAAACAGAGAGCGCTAGCATTTACAGCGAGGGAATGACATCTGATGCAGTACAGAGTTTGCTGTTGTATTAGAGATGAGTTATATTAATTACATATTATATATATTATTTACATAATGCTTTCAGCGTATTATAACAGCTTGTCACGCAGTGATAAGCAGAGTTATTCTGCAAAATTAACGTTAAAGTGAGCGGGAGCACCCTCCCAACGGATATTGGATAAGACGAAATGACCAAGCATCCAGTCCAAAATATACAACTATCTCACTGACACTCCAAGGGATTTTACAAGGGAGAAGTTAAAGGCCTACAAGTCTTTGGATGCCAACAATTGTGTTCTGTGTGGTCATGTGCAAGAAATAATGTTCCATGATCAACAGATTCAAAACTTTGTAGTGCTAAAAACCAAGGTTCTGCCGAGCCAAAGACAAGGAAAGAAGACGGAACTGTACAAGGCCTAGGTAATCATCAACAAGCAAAACAACTGCATTCTGACAGTGAACTGCACCTGTACGGCAGGGTATATGAACTTGGATTTCTACATTTCATTCTAAGCATTCAGTGTCCGCAGTTTAATCCACCATATTTAACTGTTTTTGCTGAAATCATTGCTGCAATCAAAAACAAGTAATGTATATGATTCAGCACAGCGTGAACTTAATATAAAATGAGAACTGCAGAGTCGAGCATTTTTAATTAGGTCCTCACTTCATTCAGCTCCTATGATGGCTGTTAGCCAAAGACGTCTATGAATGGCATTAAAAGCAGTGTGGGTAGATGGTGTACAGTAAAATTTAAGTTGTCTATTTTTGACCTTTCAAATTTGGCATCCTACAACACAACGTGACATGTTTGCTATTGCAACCGGCCTTTTTTGGCAACCGGGATGCACGGTTGAACCCGTGTGACGTAGCTTGTGACGTCCCCTATACAGTAGGTCAAAATTAAGAGTTTTTTCCTTAAAGTATCTGCTATTAGGGTTAGCAAAATAATCTTGTTTTTGCTTTGAAATGTAGATAATTGGATTAGATATAAATAAAATTTATAAAATAAGAAACTCATATAAAAACAATTCTGTGGCTCCTAGTTAACTATAATCCTGACTCAACATTGCTTATCTTGCGATCTGACTATTGCAAATGTACACATTGCAATATCGATGCTGAAACGATAAATTGTGCAGCGCTATGCTGTAGTGTCAAAGTTTGATGTCAGTATTTCTTAACTAATTTTTACATTTAGAATCTACATAGTCATTTCACATTCTGTTCAAGGTCAACTTTATATAGCACCTTAAAACAACATGAATGTTGACTAAAGTGCTTCACAAACATGGCAACAATTATAAACAATTAGAAAGTCAGGACAATGTATGCTACAATAAAATGTTCATTCATTCATTTTCGTCTTAGTGCCTTTATTAATCAGGGGTCACCACAGCGGAATGAACCGCCAACTTATCCAGCATATGTTTTACACAGCGGATGCCCTTCCAGCTGCACCTCAACACTGGGAAACCCCCACACACACACACACACACACTCATTCACAACACACAATTTAGTTTATCCAATATAGCGCATGTCTTTGGACTTGTAGGGGAGCCAGGAGCACCCAGAGGAAACCCACGCCAACAAGGGAAGAACATGCAAACTCCACACAGAAATGCCAACTGACCCTGCCGAGGCTCAAACCAGTAACCTTCTTGCTGTGAGGCAATTGTGCTACCCACTGCGCCACCGTGACACCCCTACAATAAAATGTAAAAGTCTGTATAATCAATGAGTCTTAGGGGAAAAAAAATAAAAAATTTATATCAAGAGCCGAGAGAAGGTAGGTTTTGACTGTTGTTTTTGTTTTCAAACCATGTAAATGAAGCTCTAATTTCGTAAGGTTATACGTATGTTTCAAAGTTTTGCGCATAGACTGAAAAAAAAATCTGTCTCCTTTTCAAGTGGGACTTAGGAACAATTAGCTGGAGCTAAGGAGAGGACCTGAGGGATCTTTGGGGAGAATACAAAGTTGCAAAAGAGAATACAAAGAGTTCAGATGTATAGACCGGCGCAAGACCATGCAGAGCTTTAAATACATACGTTAAAACTTTATAATTAATACTGTTTCACAGGGAGCCAGTGAAAAGAGGCCAGGATGGGAGGAATATTCAGATTTTCTAAGTAATATCTACAGTTTTTTATTAATTGGCTGATATTACAAATTATTAAAATGACAAAGAATAATAAAAAATCTTTAATTTCATATTACTCATGGCTCACGCTAAAATTGTACATTACAATATATTACATTATTTACTTATTACATTTACTCATTTAAGAGTTCTTATGATGTGTCATGGTGGCGCAGTGGGTAGCACGATCACCTTACAGCAAGAAGGTCGCTGGTTCGAGCCTTGGCTGGGTTAGTTGGCATTTCTGTATGGAGTTTGCATGTTCTCCCCGTTTTGGCGTGGGTTTCCTCCAAAAACATGTGGTGTAGGTGAATTGGGAAGGCTAAGTTGTCAGTAGTGTATGTGTGTGTGTGTGAATGAGTGATGGGTTGCAGCTGGAAGGGCATCCGCTGCGTAAAACATAAGCTGGATAACTTGGTGGTTCATTGGGCTGTGGCGACCCCAGATTAAGGACTAAGCCGAGAGGAAAATGAATGAATGAATAAGAGTTATTATGAGATTATTTTGATTATGAAATGTTGTATTTTGTCTGAGAATGACCAGTATTAACCCCATTGAAAATAGTTTTAAAATAGTTTCTAGTTTACATATCTCTGATTTTGGTCATTCATGATTGTTCAAATATTTAAAACCTACAACAATACATACATATTTAACTACAGACTTAAATAAACACTTAGTTTCATGTTTTGTACTGCACTTGCTTGTTATTAGGCATAATGTTAATGTTTATCAGCAAATTTCTGTCCCAAAATGTGGAAAATGTGGAATATATTTTACAACATGTAAAGGTGCTCCATACATACACAAGTCAGTAACATTCTGTATGTTTTGCAAAGTTTTGTTCCCTCAGTATGTAAAGGTGCGGTATGCAAGTTTGACACCCAGTGGTTAAACTAGGTATTGCACTCCTGGATCAAAACAAACACAAGCGCCGGTTGCCAGATTGAGGACAGGAGCGAGTGATTTAAACTGTGTTCTAAATAAAAGCAATGCCACCTCATATAGGGAATATTTTCCATATTAAAAGAAGTTTTTGTCCTAACCAACACCTCGAATTGATATATTAGAAACGGCCTCTATTTCGCACAGCTTAACAACAGAAAACTGACAGTGATCCCCTCAGGTAAACCTTGTGTACTTTATTCAGTGCCAAATGCTAACAATGTGAGTTTGAATGCCATTTTACAGGACATTTATTGCCATATACTGAAAGCAGCAGCAGATAGTTCACCTCAGATCTTGAAAAATAAAATAAACCACTTGAAATTGAACTTTAGAACTAAACACATGATTCAGCATTTAATGATGTTAAAGAGGGTTAACATGTATTAAATAGATTCTAAACCTTACCGTTTCGTGAGTGAGTGCATATTCTGTGCTTCTGAATGGCTGTATTCAAATTTCTGTCGTGTTTTGTCTGATGCAAACAGCCAAACTGCTCATCACTGCATATCTTGTCACAAAGTGTGTTGTTAGGATACACAGTTACAATGTAATCTACTCACCTAATGTTTACGCTCGTAATATTTATATCATTTGCTAATTAATAACCTCATGAGGAACTGAATCTGTCTTATTTCAGAGTATGCAACTGTCCACCAGAGCTCGCATTTCGGTCGCGGACGCATGCTTTCAGAGCCTTTTTGAATGAATGGAATATGTGGTTTTCCAGCAAGGCAACCCGGGGTGCTGAAATATAGTTGGCTAAACGGTCATTGGGCGGTTTAAAAGTACCAAAACTAAGACAGCGTTCCAGCAGGAAAAACACCTGAAAGCAGAATATCTGACTTCAGCATTGTTTTTTAGATAAACAAGTATGTTCACTTGGGATGTTTCTTAAATATCTGCAAACATATTGTTATTTTTATGCTTAAGAAGAGTCAAAAACTTACATACAGCACCTTTAATCATATTTTCCCATCCTAAATAGACAAAAATGAATGTAAAAAAATGCTGGGTTCCACACAATTCCATCAAGTAGTCCCAACACAAATCAATTAAGTTAACTTAATAATTTTTACAAGTTTAAGTGGAATGAACAAAACAAATAAGTTGTCTAAAAAAACTCACCAGTTGATTCAGCTCATTTTAAACAACTAGTGTGAACAAGCAGCAAGAATCATTGTTTGAGTGTATGAAGGTTTAGAAATTGATACTTTTATTCATCAAAGATCCACTGAACTGATAAAAAGGCATGCAAATGTTGCATAATATTTATAATAAACTGTTAAGTGATTAGTGAATCCTGAAAAAACAAATATCACAGCAAATCTTATTAAGCAGAAATATTAAAAACACATTTAATTTAATCAAAGAACTAGGCTTTCCAAATAAACCAACATGTTGAACATTACTTTTATTGATTATTGGTGGTTGCAGTAAATTATACAAGAGGAATTCAAAAGAAATATTTCAATCCAAATGGCTGTTAACTCAAGAAAACTGTATCTACATGTAGGGTTGTCACAATACTGGAATTCGGTACCAATCGATACTGAAATTTTAAAAATGTCCATTTCCCTGCGAACATTTAAGCTCTGTTGACCGAGTTCTTCAACACTGCTGAGCTTCCAGTGTGTCCACGTGCTCAACAGAACTGACTGTAATTGGCCGTGAAGGTCATCAATTCACTGAAATCACCGCTGTTTACTGAGTAACCACAGATACAAGGAAACTGGAGCGTTTTAAAGTAACGTCGATAAGCTGGTTTGTCTATAAGCTGACATACGAGTGATCCGCTGATGAATCGCAGCTTTAAAATTATCCAGTGTCCCTGTATCTGTGTTTACACTAAGTAAACAGTGGTGAGTTTGGTGAACCGATTCCCTTCACAGCCAACCACAGTCATTTATGTTGAGCACGTGAACATAATGGCAAATCAGCGCTGTTTTAAAAAAAAAGTGCTCAACAGCGCACAAATACATGGAATCTACATGCACTTTTTGTGAATTAGAGGAGGAATTGATAAAACACCTGTTTTTTGAATGCACATATACCCAAATGTTTTGGTTTGACATTGAATATCTTATATTTAAACTTACAAAATGAAAAATTAAGTTTTCTTGTGAAGATATTTTGTTATATACAATAATATTAACAAAACTTTGGAACCAAATTTGTTTATTAATTTAATGATAATATATGGGAAGTACCATGTACACAAACAAAAATGGTCTAAAGATAAGCCTAATATTTATTTGTTTAAAATTGATCCTAAGCATTATATCGAAATCCTAAAAGACACAAAAAATAAAAAAGCTATAAGGATGTATGCAATTTTGGAATCCTTTTCTTATGCAAATTGTTTGTCATTTATATATATATATATATATATCCCCTGTAATTTTATTTATTTATTTTTACTTTGTACTGATTTGTTCCTTTGATGTGGAAAAATGTAAGCATTGTATTTCTCATTTTTTGTATGCTATTGTTCTTATGCAATAAAAAAATTAATTTAAAAAAACTGCGCACAAATGTTGTAGGAAATGGGCACTTTTAAAATTTAAGCATTGATTGGTACCGAATTCCAGTATCGTGACAACCCTACCTACATGTGATGATTGATGTACATTATATACTGTATGTGATTCTGGAAATGATGGTAACCCTGAGAGTTCCAACCCCCTCCTCCTCATCATGAATAAGATTGTGCACCGTTTTTTTTTTTTTTTTTCAGAAATATCCACAGAAAGATTTGAGAGATGCTCCAAACTTTGAAAGTGCTTCCGAAATGCATATGGTCAACAAAAGAAAATGGTGTTAAAAGAAGAGTTGGCAGAATCAGTATAAGTCTTTCGTATAACGTCAGCTTTCGGAGATGCTGACATAAGAGTTTCAGTTCTTTATGTGCAGGAATAAAAAGAGAACTGAACTGTTATTTAAATGCCCAGTGCAAATAAGCAAAAAAAGGGGCATTTGTTTATCACCCATTTTATGCTGTACAATGTTTTTTTTAAATCAATGCAGCCAGTAAATGTTAATGATTAAAAACACGCATGCACTGTCTGTTAATTTAACAGACTTATTTTACATTTCTGAATTGCACCTTTGTGATAAATTAAATATTTAACGTGACTTTAAAAGGATAGTTCACTCATTTATTTTCCTTCCTGTGGTTTTAACTAGAGCTGTGCTATTAATAGAAATCATATCAAAATTGTGATTTGAACATGCATGATTTCTAAATCGCCTTACAGCACGATTTTCCAACAGTATGCTATTTGAACCAATCATATCGCAGCAAGCCTAAACAGAGCGCGAGAACAGGAAACTGAGCTTAATGACAAATGGTCTGCATGAACAGGGATAAGTTCAGCACTGGAGGACTTGGTGCCCAAAAAAAGTCAACATCTGTGGTGTGGGATTACTTTGGATAGAGGACGGCCAATCAGGTCATTTGTAAGACCGGTCAGTCACATATCGCTTCTAAAAGTGCGTGGAAATCGTGAGGTGCGTCGCTTCCTTTAACATTCAACAAACTTTGCGCTTGCGCTCTTTTGTCGTTGCACGGCGACCATCAACTCTTTTCTCAGAGGATGACAAACTAACAAAACATTGCTGCAGCTCTGAAACAAGTTTTATTTATGGAGAATATTAAAAAGCACTGGGTGTTCTGTGTTCATCTGAGGTAATTAGTCTACCGTAATGTGTATAATATTCTATACAAAGTATGAAGCTGTTCGCCGAGTTGTTACATGACTCGCGGTGTGCTTGCAGCATTCTGAAAAATAGAGATGTTTTCAACTGGGTGCGCATGAAATATGTGCGTGCATTACTCCCAATATGTGCGCAAACTGGGCGCCTTCATTGAAAATTAAGGACTTGTGCGTGCAAAAGGCGCGTTATGTGAACACGTTACTATTTCATGCTAGCGTCACAAAGTGGTCTATAATCTAAGCATGGCAAAAAAAAATCTGTAGACACATACAAAAGTACACGCAGCTACTTTTGACGTAGTTAAACAGAACATCGGAGCCTTGTGTTTGATGGCACGCGCACACACACACACACAGAGTAGTCTATTTATTTGTTTTGCCATAGGTCTGTTCTAGAGAGGATTTGTTACACCTTGAGTAGGTGATTTTTTTTTTGCCTTATATCTGTTTTAGAGACATGTAACAAGTCTTTGAAGATCTAATTGTTTTTCTTTGGAAGTGTTTCAGATTCCCACTGTAAAACATCTGTGTGTGTGTGTGTGTGTCAAAAACGTCAAAATCGCAATATTGTTCAAGAAAATCGTGATAGGTTTCTTTTGGCCTTATCACACAGCCCTAGTTTTAACCCTTTATAAGTTTTAATCTTCTATTAAACACAAAAGAAGACATTTTGAAGAATGAAGGTTGCTGGCACTTACTGACCTCCATAGTAGGAACACATTTTACTATGGAGGTCAATAGGTACCATCAATCAGCATTCTTCAAAATATCTTCTTTTGTGTTTAACAGAAACTAATAGGTTTTGAACAAGTAAAAGGTGAATAAAATGTCAGAATCTGTTGTTTTTTTTTATTAACTATTCCTTTAAATGCAGAAGAGTGATAGAGAAAATGAATCATGAATAATACACGCTCCCTGAGAATTGGATTTCATTCCAAACAAATCGGACTTTACCCAAAAAGCAATTCTGTAAGGTTTTTATTTCAATATAACTTTTTTGGTGAACTGAACCAATATTATATAATATTAAACATTATAAATCATATATTATATTTGTTTTTCTCTCAAAATAGGGCTAACAAAATGGTAAGTAAAGTTGTGGATTTTTTTTTCCACTGTGTCTGCTTGGCCAGAGTCCCCCCAAAAACTGTACCGAGCACCAACCTTTAAGTGCTGAATGTAAAATAATATAGTCCACTGTAATGCATGACGTCATGCAAAATATGAAACGTGCTGAATCAGTAACAGTCTCGCCGCAGTCTACAAAAAAAGAAATGAACGCATTTGAGAGTGCTTATTCACAGAAAAGAAAATAGAAGTTCAGCAAAAAACTATTTCTGTTTAAATGTTAAAGGGACAGTACACCCAAATATTGACATTTACTGTTCATTTATTCAACCTCGAGCAATGTAAAATGTAGGTGACTTGTTTTAAAGCATTAGAGAGGAATATTAACACAAATTGTGGTCATTGTGAATTTATATATACAACGAATGACTGTCAATGACCAACTTAACTTTTATAGTAAAAAAAAACAAGCATACAGGCAAAACTAAATTAATACCTGTGGCTCCTGATTGATACACTGAGGTTGTCTAAACCAATATAATTGGCCTGTGCAAATAACTGAACACTATTCACAACATTATTAACTTTAATGTAAACAAAGTTCAGTTTCTCAATGTATTGCCCCTAGTCATGAGTATTAAAGGGATGGTTCACCCAAAAATAAAAGCAGTCATCATTTGCTCATTCTTAACTAGTTCCAAACCGATTGGGTTTCTTTTTTTGTTGAACACTAAATAATATATGTTGATAAATGCCAGTTGCAGGGACTCATTGACTTAAATAGTATTTTTTTCATACTATGGAGGTCAATAAGTGCCAGCAACCAACCAACCAACATTTTTCAAAATATCTTCTTTTGTGTTCAACAGTAGAAAGAAACTCAAATAGGTTTAAAACCACATGAGGGCTAATAAACGATGGGGTGACGTTTCATTTTTGGGTGAACTATCCCTTTAATTATCTTAATAATGTATTGATAGTAGTTACCCAGCAAGCATTTTTTGTTTTCAAAAGATGTCTAATAGATGTCTAAACATAGTCGTCTTGGCTAAAACTAGGCTAAATTTGGGCTGTCAGTGAAAATCTAATAGACGTCTAAGAATAGGCCAAAACTAGTCAAATCGACAGATTAGACCGATTCTATACGTGTAGTCATTCATTTCTGTTTATTTAATGACTAGTCTAGTTTTGGCCTATTCTTAGACGTCTATTAGATTTTCACTGACAGCCCAAATCTAGCCTTGTTTTAGCCAAGACGACTATGTTTAGACATCTATTAGACATCTTTTAAAAACAAAAAATGCTTGCTGGGTAACTACTATCAATACATTATTAAGATAATTAAAGTTTATCCAAAATTGAAACATTACCCCATCTTTTATTGTCCCTCGTGTGGTTTTAAGCTTATTTGAGTTTCATTCTTCTGTTGAATACAAAAAAGATATTTTGTAAAATGTTGGTTGGTTGCTGGCACTTATTGACCTCCATAGTATGAAAACAAATACTATTGAAGTAAATGGGTCCCAGCAAATGGCATTTTTCAAAATAGCTTCTTTTGTATTCAAAAGAAGAAAGAAACCCAATCGGTTTGGAACTAGTTGAGGATGAGCAAATGATGCCAGTATTTTCATTTTTGGGTGAACTATCTCTTTAATAGCTGCATTTAGATGTCTAATAGACGTCTATTAAACACTAAATTGTTTGCTGGATAACTTGTAAGTTTTTTAATTACTGTGAACCACAATTTCATTAAAAAAACTTCTCTAATGATCTACTGAAGAAAGGAAAAATCACCAACATCTTGTATTGCTTGAAGGTGGGTAAACAAAAAAAGGATGAACTATCCCTTTAATAACAACTTATTTTATAAATATTATTTTTTTAATATTCATTCCTTATGTTTTACTCACTTTGTTGAAGTCAAAAACTCTTAATTACTCTCCAACAATCCTTCAAAGAAAAAAAAAGTATTTTTTTACCCCGCAGCAAACTTCCTGAGTGAACGAAAGCCAAAAAAAAAACAGGATGTCAAAAACACATCCTCTTGTTTTTCAATTAAGTGCTTTGGCTCGAAGTGCATTCGGCATGAACGAAATCGTTACCGTTAGCGTTCTCTTTATGGCCGTGGTTTGAACCGGAAAAGCAGTCGTCCGAATGAAAGTGCGCAGAGATCTGGTTATAGCAGAGCAGGACGAGCTGCCTCTCCTCGGGACTGTAGTCCAGCGAGTGAGGGTGAACTTGTAAGATGTGTCTCTTGATAGTGCTAACCTTTAGCGTAGCGAGCGTTGCGCCGCACACCATGCAAATCAATCCGTGTTTCCTGCAGTCGTAATCCATCAAAAAGTCCATCTTCCATCGCGGCTGGTAGTTGCGCCGCTGGTCTTTCCCTGGGTAGTGTCTGTGCCGACCCGCCGTCTGTGTTTGTGGTGTGATTTGGGTGCTGTTATGGTCTTCTGCTTCACCACCTTGCTCTATGGTTTTTACAGGCGAAACTTGTGGTTCTGTGGTGACTGGGACACTTTGTGGGTCTACTGTGGCAAACAGGAAAAAAATTAAAGGAGAGAGAAATATTATTGACCTGCAGCAACAAGATATTTAATTTAGAGCAGGATTACAATATAGAAATCTAATAGTTTCATTTAAAAACTCTTAAGACAGCATTCTAACAGTCCGTGTACTTATATGAACCGCCAACTTATCCAGCATATGTTTCCCGCAGCGGATGCTCTTCCAGCTGCAACCCATCACTGGGAAACAAACACGTACCCATACACTCTCCTTCACACACATACACTACGGACAATTTAGCTTACCCAGTTCACCTGTACCTCATGTCTTTGGACTGGTGGGGGAAACTGGAGCACCCGGAGGAAACCCACGCCAACATAGGGAGAACATGCAAACTCCACACAGAAATGCCAACTGACCCAGCCAAGGATCAAACCAGTGACCTTCTTGCTGTGAGGCGACAGTGCTAACCACTGCGCCACCCCCTTATATCTTTATATGTTAAGCAAACACTGTAAAACTGTAAAACCAGCAATACATAAGCAAAGCTAACAAAATGTCAGACTATATTTGCCATTTAAGATCATAAAAGAATACTTCACTGTTTTGGAAATAAGCTCATTTTACAACTCTGACTGGAGCACTTTTAGCTTAGCATAAATCATTAAGTCATTACTACAATTGCTAAAAAAAAATCAAGAGTTTTGATGCATGTTTTTGAGTTTTGACTCTTTGTTTTTGTTTTTTGAGCAAGATGGTCTGATCCGATTCAATGATTTATGATATGCTAAGCTAAAAGTGCTCCTGCCACATCCAGAGATTGGTTGAATGGATAAAAAAAATGGTAACCTCGTTTCACCCTAGGGAGCTTGGACCTATTTCCAAAAAAAAAGAAAAGTGGAATACATTTATAAGTATCTTTGCATATTAAATATATATTTGCATCCTTAAAACAGTGTATTTACATGAGGTTAAATATAGACTTTTTAGCTTCTTAGCTTTTTAGCTAGAATATAATTAAATGTAATTTAAAGGACAAGAATGGATATATTTTATAATTAACACACCATAAATATTTTTGAATGCTTAAAACAAGATAAGACAAGATTGAGTTGTTAGCTTGCTAAGCAAATGCTAACTGAAAACAGTGAAGAATTTGCTATGTTATTCAATGCATTGATATGCAATGTCTTTAAAAGCACAGAATATTTTATGGACAACATTAATAAATACGTAATGAAAAGCTTGATATGCTTAAAATAAAATACATTTACCAGAGATGCTAAATAATCTTTTAAAACTTCAAGCTATAAGCTTGATGCTAACTAAATGCACAAGGAAAGATAAATGTTCGGCTAACCCTGCTGAAAAATCCAGCTTAAACCAGCCTGGTCTTAGCTGGTCAGACAGGGAGTTAACCAGCTAAAACCAGCTTGACCAACCAAAACCAACTACGTCCAGCTTAAACCAGGCTGGTCAAGCTGGTTTTAGCTGGTCATTTTCCAGCCTGACCAGCTAAAACCAGACAACCAGCTTAGGCTGGTTCAAGCTCTTTTTTTCAGCAGGGAATTTAAACTTCTTGAAAATAATTGAAAATGTGACTTAAAAGACCATTAAAAACTGATTAAGTCTATAATCGATATATTTATTCACAAAACAAGATGAATTTAATAGTTGAATAATTTTCAAGCTGTTAGCTTAGCTTACTTAGCAAAGGCTAACTGAAGGCTAATCAATAAAACAAGATAAATTTACCTCAGAAAATATTCTTCAGTTTTCAGAGTCGATTTTGCTTCAATATAGAAATCTAATAGTTCATTCCGCTGTGGCGACCCCAGATTAATAAAGGGACTAAGCCGAAAAGAAAATTAATGTACGTACCATCCTCTTTTGGCGTGGTTCTGTCGATATTCTCCTCCTTCATCCAGGCACTGACCACAGCATCTCTCTCGCTCCGGCTCAGGCTGCTGGTCTCCGGATGACACTCCTGAATGTGTTTGCGGAAGTTTGTGACCCTCGGCACAGGCAGGTGTTCAGAACACACCATACAGTAGCACAGGGGGTTTTCTGGAGGGCCGTATGCCACTAAATAATCCAGCCGGAGGCGCCAGGGGCTGCCGTACTTCAGCCTTCTCTTTCGGGGGTAATAAGGTATAGATTGGGGTGTCTGAACAGTGTCTGGTGGATTCTCGTCTCCTTTTATGTAACTCTCCAAGTTTCCCTGAACAGGATCCATGATTGGAGCGAGAAATGAGGCTGAACCGTCCAAGTTTATTTCTTTGGTATGTTGTTCCAACTTGATTTGCGGTTGTAAAGGGTGGGATTCTGTGAGATAATTAAAAAATGCAGAAGGACATTTATCAAGATTAAGAAGCATGTGTAATGCGAGTTATGCGTTGGGTTATTAGAATTTTCACAGAAGCATGCAGAACATCCAACTGAATAAACAGACTTCATTATGTTTTACTTTTAAACAGGGTTAAGGAATATTGCTATTGAATATTGCAATTAAATGACTTTGACTAAAAATGTAGCTGTTGCCAAAGCCATTTGATCATAATAAAAGTATGAGAGGGACTATAAAAGTCTTATTTGTTCAAATGCATGCTATTTCTTATTTGGATTGTTCTGATTAAACCATTTCACATAACAGATGTTCACATTTGCTCCACAAGACAAACTAACACATGAGTTAATATATTTGGCCCTGTTTGAAACTTTAAATAAGACAAGATAAAATATCAATGAAATTACAACCATGATATGTCAACAACATTAAATATATATTCATTCATTCATTCATTCATTCATTTTCTTCTGCTTCTGGGTCACGGGGGTAGCAGTCTTAGGAGAGAACCCCAGACTTCCCTCTCCCCAGACACTTCCTCCAGCTCCTCCGGGGGGATCCCGGGCCCGTTCCCAGGCCAGCCAGGAGACATAGTCCCTCCAGCGTGTCCTGGGTCTTCCCTGAGGCCTCCTCCCGGTGGAACATGCCTGGAACACCTCCCTAGGTAAGCGTCCAGGAGGCATCTGAAACAGCCCTTCCAGCTGCAACCCAACACTGGGAACACCCACACACTCTTGCACACACTTACATACACTACGGCCCAATTCACTACTGCATGTCTTTGGACTGTGGGGGAAACCAGAGCACCCGGAGAAAACCCACGCCAACACAGGGAGAACATGCAAACTCCACACAGAAATGCCAACTGACCCAGCCAGGGTTCGAACCAGCGACCTTCTTGTTGTGAGGCGATTGCGCCAACCTGTGCCACCGTGCTGCCATTATATATATATATATATATACATATATATATATATATATAATTTAATAATATCGAGTAAATATACAAATACATAGAGTTTATTTTGCACATTTTGGTGTAAAAAATACATGATACACACAAATACATACATGTATATGAATATTTTGTCTTGCAGAGTAAATTTCAACAATTTTATTATATTTTATGTAAAGTCAATGATTTAGAAAACCATTAAATCATAATATTATTTCAAATTAATGACATTTTGGCCTTATCTGCCAGGTGAATGTAAACCTATGATCAAAATTATTTTTAAATGATTCATTATTTATTTGTTTTATTTATAATTTTAATACCTTTTTAAAAAAAAATTATACAGAACCCAATATAATTTTTTACGATATAAAAAATATATATGTTATGTTAGGATATTTCAATAAATTTACTTGTTAACTTAACTTAATTTACAAATAAAATGTATACAGTTAAAGTCAGAATTATTAGCTCTCCTTTGATTTTTTTTTCTTTTTTTAAATATTTCCCAAATGATGTTTAACAGAGCAAGGACATTTTCACAGAATGTCTGATAATATTTTTTCTTCTGGAGAAAGTCTTATTTGTTTTATTTTGGCTAGAATAAAAGCAGTTTTTAATTTTTTTTAAAATATTTACTGTCAAAATTATTAGCCCCTTTAAGCTATATATTTTTCAATAGGCAAGTTATTGTATTACGATGGATTGTTCTGTAGACTAATTACCCTAATCTGCCTAGTTAACCTAATTGACCTAATTTAGCCTTTAAATGTCACTTTAAGCTGTATAGAAAGTGTCTTGAAAAATATCTAGTAAAATATTATTTACTGTCATCATGACAATTAAATCAGTTATTTGAAATGAGTTATTAAAACTATTATGTTTAGAAATGTGTTGAAAAAAAAATTCTCTTCGTTAACCAGAAATTGGGGAAAAAATAAAGAGGGGGGCTAATAATTCAGGGGGCTAATATTCTGACTTCAACTGAGCTTGTTGTACCAAAAGGTAACAAATATGTTTCATTATTAGGAACAAAAACGCTCTTAATAACAGCTAATGCTTTCTTTTAAAAATGTAAATTATTATAGATGTTTTTACTGATCAGTTCGACATATCTACTCTGTATTTGAAAGATTCATAGGAGAAAGATTTATGCATTCAAATTACCAATGAGGACTGAAAAAAGGTCCTAAAATACATGTTCTATTAACTCAAGACACCAACTAATCCAGTATAAAGTATTACATCTGCTTCATTATTCTAGGGTTAAGCTTAATGAATTCTACCCCTCCATCTACTTTAAATGCACCAAATGTGAATCTGTGGAAGGCTCCTTAGGACATCTTTTTTGGTCATGCCCAAAACCTTTTGAGTTTTGGAGTGAAATTTTCAGATTCTACTCTAAAGCGCATTTTTGTGACCTCACCCCTCATCCAGCAATCGCTGTTTTTGGTTGGTCTGACTCACTCTGTGGGTTCAGTCATCAAATTAAAAAGCGGTCCAATATGGAATAATGATAGCTAAAGTTAATAGCTAAAAATTCTTTGTCTATGGAAAAAGGCATCAAAACCACTTTTTAAATCCTGGCTTTCAGAATTTTTTAACACTTTCATTTAGAGAGACTTAGACATAATCTTTCTGATAACTTCGAAGCCACCTGGAAGCCCTTTTTTAATTATCTGTCAAATGCCAAGGATAACAGTTTAAAGGTATAACCCTGTCATTGTCTGCAATATCACCATATTGCCTGTGCCCACTGGCCTAGAAATATATGTGTAACATTGTTAACCTATGTATAAAACTGGAAGAACTGATGTAACAATGGTTTTAAAATGTTTTTATTTTCTGTCTTTTGTCTGTTTTTCTTTTTTTGCCTTTTCTTTTCTTTGTTGCTTTTTGTATTGCTCTGAGTTGCTTTAAAGTCAAAATAAAAACATAATATAAAAAACCCCAACATTTAATTTATTCTTTTTCTTACATCTATCATTCAATATCTATAATATAATCTTTCCTGTCATGTAAACATTGGTTTTTACAACTCAACAAATCTATTACACTGTAAAGTTATTTTACCTTATATTTAGAACTGCGAAACATTTGTGTATATAGTATACAAAGTATTTTTACATTCTGAAATGTGGTCAGTTTGGTTGTGTCTCTTACCTTCATCGTGCATCTTGGCCCAGGTCTGCAGGATGGCGTGTTTTTCCTCAGCGCTATACAGCAGAGAGTTGGGGTGCAGCTCCAGCATGTGGCTTTTGATGTGATCTAGGTGCAGCGAAGGCAACAGGCAGCTGCACACCATGCACACGAGACGGCCCTGCTCCGCCTGGTACTCCATCAGGAACTCCTGCCGGAACCAGGCGTGCAGCGAGTCATTTAGGTAGCGCTCCATCACCTGAGCTGTGGGACCCGGGCTGAGCTCCTGCACTGAAGGGGCTGGAGGAGACGGAGACACCCTGCTGAGGCCAGACTGAGCCTGGAGGTCTGGAGAGCTGGCACCAATGGGCTTATCTAGAAAGACGCAAAGAGCAAATGTCTTAAAATGTTATTTCTAAAGTGCCTTTGGAAATGTGCTAGCAATTTGCTAAGACATGCATGTATAATATGCTAAAAACGTGCTAAAACATCTAACTATTTACATACTAGTACATGCTTGACACGTTAAAACATGCTACACTATCTATGTGCTAAAACATGTTGCAAAGATAATAGCAATATGGATAAACAAAATCCTTAAAAATGCTAACAGCAATGTTATGTTATCAATTAGCAAAAATCTATCCATTTGTCTGTCTCTCTGTCTGTGTATCAACATATTATCAATTGCTAAAGAAATGCTTGAAATGTGTTAAAGCATGTAGGTAAGATAATAGCTTTATGGTAAAGCAATATTTGAAAAAATGCTAACAGCAATGTTGTTAACAATTAGCTAAAATCCATCCATCAGTCTGTCTGTCTATCAACATCTTAGTAATTGCTATAAAAATGCTAGCAATGTGCTAAAATGTGGTGCAAAGATAAGAGCAATATGGTAAAACAAAATGTTTAAAAATGTTAACAGCAATGTTATGTTAACAATTAGCTAAATCCATCACTCTGTTTTTCTGTTTGTTTATCATAGCCATAGCAATTCCTATAGAAATGCTAGAAATGTACTAAAGCATGTTGGACAGATAATAGCATTATGGTGAAACAATACATTTAAAATGCTAACAGCAATGTTATGCTAACAACTAGCTACAATCCATGTATCATCCATCCATCCATCATATCTATCTTGATATCTATCTATCTATCTGTCTGTCTATCTGTCTGTCTGTCTGTCTGTCTGTCGGTCTGTCTGTCGGTCTGTCTGTCGGTCTGTCTGTCGGTCTGTCTGTCTGTCGGTCTGTCTATTTATCAATTGCTATAATAATGCTTAAAATGTGCTAAGGTATGTTGGAAACATTGCAACTAATGCTCTTTCTGTCTGCCTTAAACATTTTCAATTCTACTTTTTCATATTGAAAATTTTACCCTTTGAGATTAAAATCTTTTCAGCTTTTTTAAACTTCATACTTCTTTATACTTTAAATGTTTCCCCAGGTTTCCTCAAGCCCACATCAAAGTTTTTTTTTTATCTACTTTATGAACATATGCCATAACATTTTATAGTATGTTAAAAAAATATATATAGCTGTTTTTACTATTTATTATTATTTACTAATAATATATATATATTTTTAGTAAAAAAAAAATTATGAATTTGAGTTTAATTATTATTTTATTTTTGTTAAAAGAGTTAATATGGTTAACAATAACATATGCTTGTTAAAAAAGTAAAAATATTTTATATATAATTGTAAATATAAATATTACTAATATACAGTCACACTCACATACTTACACTTTTAAATATATTTTTGGGTAAGCCTTAAGACATGTTTCGTCATGTGTTTCATGTGATTTAGACTTACAACAAAATATTTAGACGTACAGCAATATACTATTGAATATTGAAATATAATATATATTTATATTTCTGGGATAGTTGAAGGCTACCCTTTTGAATTTTTTTTTCTTTTTTAAATATTTCCCAAATTATGTTTAACAGAGCAAGGAATTTTTTACAGTATGTCTGATAATATAGTCTACAGAACAAACTATTGTTATACAATAATTTGCCTAATAACCCTAACCTGCCTAGTTAACCTAATTACCCTTGTTGAGTCTTTAAATGTCACTTTAAGCTGTATAGAAGTGTCTTGAAAAATATCTAGTCAAATATTATTTACTGTCATCATGGCAAAGATAAAATAAATAAGTTATTAGAAATGAGTTATTAAAACTATTATGTTAAGAAATGTTTCAAAAAAATCTCTTTGTTAAACAGAAATTGGGGGAAAAAATAAACAAAGTATATTTCTGGGAATAGCCTAAAATACATTGTATGGGTTAAAATTACACAATTATTTTGCCCAAAATCATTATAATATTAAATAAAGATTGTATACATTTTGTACTTTAAACACATCAATACATATCAAAATGTAATTTCTGATTAGTAATATGCATATGCAAGAACTTAATTTAAACAACAGTAAAGGTGGTTTTCTTAATATTTAGATTTTTTTTTAAACCCCAAATTCCAGATTCACAAATAGAAATATTGTCCTATCATAATGAACCATACCTCAATGGGTAACTTATTTATGCAGCTTTCAGATACTGTATAAATCTCAATTTTAAATATAGACACCAAAGACAGGTTTTGTAGTCCAACATCACACAAATAAAAATATATTAACCCAGACCTGTGGAGTTCCTGTCTGCATCCAGAATCTCCTCAGCCTCTAGAGGAACATCTGGATCAGTGCATAACGGCCTCTGCTGGCTGTTCTCCGGATTCAAATGATTCTCCCATCCTGACCGGATCACGTCCTTATCTGACTCGGTCCAGAGCAGCGAATACGGATGCTTCTGTTTAATGTGCCTCTTGATGGTGCTCAACTTCAGGGTCGCCAGTGAACTTCCACACACCATGCAGATCATGCCTTGTTTCTGCGGGTCGAAGTCCATGAGGTATTCGCTGCGCCAGTACTCATGATAGTAGCGGCGGTGGTCCCGGCCAGGAGTGTTCTTCAATGGAGGGGCTTCCTGTGTTGATGGTCCTGGGAGGGGATTGAGAAGAAAAGGGGAGTCGGTGCTCTCTGAGACACACCAGTAACTGGTGCCTGGAGAGCAAACGGAGGAGACGGGACCGTCTTGGATGTCATCAGATGTGAGGCCATTGGTCACTTCCTCTTCACCTGGAGAGGACACAGAAAAAGAGAGTCACACATGATTTGAACACAGTGAATAATAATAAGAATAATAAGCTTTATTTTCTTAAGTGCAATCTCAAAGTGCTTCAAACAGAAGAAGGTAAAGATATAAAATAAAAGAGTAAAGAAAGCAGCCATTATAATAAAAATAAAAGGTAAAAAGAGCATCACTAAGACAACATTTAATAGCCATTCCTAAAGAGACTTGTTTTGAGATTTTTGAAAACACTTTAAGATTCTGTCTGTCTTGTGTCAGTAGGGAAAGAGTTACACTGTTTAGGTGCGAAAGAGGAAACAGTGTTATATTCTATTTAATTATAGGGAAATGTAAAATAAATGCTAATACTTATATTGATGGAGATGGATTCTAAGATTAAGATGGGTTCTTTCAAAACATAATCTGTCTATAGTATATTTAGGCTATACATGAATAATATGTGCATGTTGTATTGGACAACAATATCTTATTATTATTATTATTATTATTATTATTTATTGCATATCAACCAAGATAGTACATTCATGAGAAAAATATTTAGTACTGATTTATATTTTAAAATATTCAAATTATGTTTTAGACTTTGTGATTTACAGATTATTTTATTCATATTTAATTTAAAATGAAATAATAACATTTTATATTGAATACAATGCACATAATATAATATAATATAATATAATATAATATAGCCAATAAGTGTATTAATAGAAAAATATGCAAAAACCACTTTGCATTTCACAAAGAACATTAATAGTAATAATAATAATCATCATCATCATCATTAAATAAATATGAACTTGTCCTGATGAACCCTAAATAACTAATAATGTTTATTATTATTATTATTAGCAGTTTTCATATTTTATTCATAATTACTGTTTATATAAAGTATATAAAAACTCTATCAGCATATTTTTAATTTACTACCACTACTAACAATAATTAGAACCCTGATACTGGTAAACTGAAATTTATTCTCACATATTGTAGTTCATTCATTCATTTTCTTTTCGGCTTAGTCCCTTTATCAATTTGGGGTCGCCACAGCGGAATGAACCACCAACTTATCCAGCATATGTTTTACACAGCGGATGCCCTTCCAGCTGCAACCCATCACTGGGAAACATCCATACACACTCATTCACACACACACTCATACGCTACGGTCAATTTTAGCCTACCCAATTCACCTATACCACATGTCTTTGGACTTGTGGGGGAAACCAGAGCACCTGGAGGACACCCATCTGAACATGGGGAGAACATGCAAACTCCACACAGAAATGCCAACTTACCCAGCTGAGGCTCGAACCAGCAACTTTCTTGCTGTGACGCAGTGCTACCCACTGCACCACCGTAAAGCCCTCGCCCTATATTATATTATATTATATTATATTATATTATATTATATTATATTATATTATCCAATTGACGACACGGTGGCTCAGTGGTTAGCCCTGTCGCCTCACAGCAAGAATGTCACTGGTTTGAGTTTCGGCTGGGTCAATTAGCATTTCTGTGTGCAGTTTGCATGTTCTCCCTGTGTTTGCGTGGGTTTCCTCCAGGTGCTCAGGTTTCCCCCACAGTCCAAACACATGCGTGTGTGAATGAGTGTGCATGGGTGTTTTCCAGTACTATTAATATTAATAATCATTCATAAAATAATAGCTTAAGTTTAGTTTAGTTTTAGTTTTTTCATATTTTATTTATATTCTCCGTTTTTTTAAATACCCTATCAGCATATATTTAAATTACTACTACTAATAATAATAATATAAAAATTAGAACCCTGTTACTGATAGACTGAAATCCATTCTCACATATTGTAATTGTATTTAGTTATTAGTAGCTTAAATATGCAAGTATTTTTCATTTCAGAAAAATAATTATAATTATGGCCTTCAATGGTATATGTATGAACATAAATGTTTGACAATTTGTCCATAAATCTGTAAATAAGTGGTTAATAATAATAATAAATAATAATAATAGCAGTACTAAAATGTGATTTCAATGTCATGGTGAATCAATATCATTACATTTTATGCACAAGATTGTAAACAACAGCTTATTTAATTATTTCATTATGTAATAAAAAATTGTGAAAGTCAGAAGTGCTTTCCTGTGTTGACTTCAAGAAGGGGGCGGCGGCGTGGTGCAGTACCGCCTTGTTTCCCCTAGATGGCGACACCGCATAGCGTATACACATATGCAGCATGGTTTATTTAGCCTTTGTTTATAGTGGAGCCCAAAAGATTAGGGGCCATGCTGCTGCGTGCTATTGTTCGCCACGGGTTTTAACGCTTCAAAAAACACAAGCCATCGATCTAATAATCAAACAGCAATGCTCAACACAACATTTACCTGCCGAGAGGTCCCTCAAGAGCCCCCGCTGCGATGTCGCCTCCTCTTCCTCGGCTTTTATTATTAATGAGCGCGATTCTGTCTGCTCAGCTTTGTGCACCGACTCCGCTTCATCCATACCTGGACTGTGCACGTTTTTAACGTACAGGATTCGCCCCTTTTGTACGTAGAAATGTCACGACCGGAGGATTTTGTAGATGCATTCGTCGGGTGGCTGACTAAATATCTGAAACGCGCACTCGCCCATTACAGTGTGTGCAGGGTCTGTCTCTGCACTGAAGCCTCCACCGCTGTGTTCTTTCTGCTTTTAAGTAAACTTAACTTTACGTGACGGTGCAAGTCGCGTTTGGCTCCAAGTTGGAGGAGATATCTGTCAAATGCTCGACTTTATGCGGTCTTCTGTTTGTATTTAGATGTTCTGCTTGTCTTCAGGGTGGAGAGCCGAGCTAGGGGCCCCTGGGGCTCCTTTAGGGGCTCCTGGGTAAATTTAAAGAGACAGTAGCGGCGGTAGTGACGGTGCGCCATGGGGCCCTTCTGTTGAATTTTAGCTTAAATGTTTTCAGAACGGATAATATCCAAATTAATAGTTTTTGCACATGTCAGCTTATTTTTATAAATGTGTCATTTTTCTAATTATATTAGCTAATACATTTTAATTACTAATGGGCTCTACGCACAGCTAGTGTTTTTCAGCCAATGGTAAAAGGTTTCTGTGACTATTTTGAATTTTATAAGGCTTCTTTTACAGCATCGACATTGTAATGTATTTTAACATACAATCAATTAAATAAACTTAAGCATTCATTTAATTGTTTAGGTATAAAATGAGATGATAGATCGTTCTCCGTCAGTACCAGCAGGCTAGCGCAAAATCTCCATTCAAAATACTGGGCTGAAGTCAATTTTCAAATTTTAAAGAGATGGCAGGGAAACATGAAATCTAATGCAGTGGTTCTTGTCCGGTCTAAGACCCACTTTGAATCAAATATCTATTAGGTAGTGAAAATCATTTAATTTTAAAGAAAACAGACCCTAAATGTGGCATTTTTGTAATGGAAAGACCAGACCGTCTGGCTGGCTGGCTGAAAATTAAAAGTCCATGTGCATATACACTTATTACCAGATATGTTTATGCATTAGGCACTGCTATTGAAATTGTAAATGTTTAATATGTATAGCATGCAATATAATATTAATATTATTAACGTTTTTTTTATAATTAGATGATCATTAATTTTTTGGGGGCTTATGGTACTAAAACTAGGGATGAGGACAATATGCTTAACTTAAAATAATCTAATTAGTTTAATTTTAGATATATAATTAAATATACTTTATATAGCTATAATTAAAAAAAAAACTAATTTTAAGCAAAATAAACGTGAACCTTACGATGTAATAATGAAAAAATAACACTATATTTATACTTGCATATATTTATTTAGTACATTTAATTTGTAATTTTTTAAAATCATTTATCAATGTATATATATTTTTTTTTAAGTATTTTGTTATCTGAAGGATTCACCATTGTAAAAAAAAATCATTATTTATCAATTAGCTATTGCACACATTTTATAAAGTCTATGCTTTAAATAATATAATGTCATATTGGTAAACTATATTAATTATTATATTATTATATTAATTTAGGCCTATGTTTAATCCTATAGTTAAATAAATCGATTAAACACATCAAATAAATAAAAATCATAAAAAAAGGCGGTTTTCATTTTCTTTATTTTTTATTTGTGTGTAAATCGGAAGCCAATGCAAAAATGATAGCAAGTGAAAGTTGATCAGGCACCCTTTGGATGTATAATAAAATATAAAAATAAAAAAACTAATTGTAAATAAAATACAGTTTTTATGGGGGACATATTGTGACGAGAAAAATGACACTTTATATTTATACTTGCATATATTTATTTACTTAGATTTAATTAGTTTTTTTTTCATTTATCAGTGTATATTTTATTATAAAATTGAATTTCAGGCAATTTTAAGTATTTGGTTATCTGAAGGATGCACTTATAGCATTGATCAATTAGTTATTGCATGCATTTTGATAAGTATATGCTTTTTATAAATAAAGTAATTAAGTAATTTAAGTAGTTAAATGTCATATTGTTAAATCATATTAATTTGGTCGTGTGTTTAATCCTTATTTAGTTAAACAAATCACGTCATTTAAATTAAAATGACGAATAAGACATTTTCATTTATCTTTATTTTGTATTTGTGTTGAAAGCCAATTTGTTAGTCGAAGCCATGCAAAAATGATACCAAGTGAAAGTATAAATTAAATATAATATTAATAATAAAAACAAATTGTAAAAAATACTCTTTTTTTTGGGGGGGGGTGGCTTGTTGTGTAATGGCGAGAAAGATTACTAATTAAAATAATATACAGTAATTGAATGCCATGTTGTTACATTATATTTGGTCGTATGTTTAATCCTTATTTACTTTTAGCCTATAATAATATAAATCACGTCAATTAAATTAAATTATTTGTTTTATTTTTGTGTGTTAATCGAAAGCCAAGGTGTTCGTTAAAATGCAATAAGACCACAACAAAGTGAAAGTTGGTCAGGCACCATTGGTTAGCCATTCTTTGTTTACATTGTCAATGGACGCAAATGGTACCTTTTCATGAAATTACCTCATTGTTTACTAGTCGTTTTAAATTCTTAACATATATAAATCTATAATATTAGAAAAACAAATAAAAATAATAACAATTTAGTCATCCGCAACGGATCCCTAATGTATTTTTAAAAGCAAAATTGTTTTCAGGAAGCAAGGGACGCTGGTGCTTTAAGGCTCTCCTACACGCACACGCTGTACATCCTGGTACTTTCTTCGTTGTCAAGGCACCGAAAGAAAGAAAGGCTGCACCAGGAAGAGACTGCGGTGTCCTGAATCTGAGCATAAAGAAAGTTTAGATGCTACTACCAGGTAAAACAAACGCATGTTTAACGAACTTGTCGTCAGGTCACCTAGTGCTTTTACTATTAAGACACAACTGTCCACCACAGCCGATAGAAACGCATACAGCAGCTCATGAAGGCAGAGCAAGAAGACAACATCATCTTTAGCGATAGCTCAGAAAAACCACAGCAGTTTTTTTAATATGCTGTTTTTGAAAATGAATTTATATCAAATAACTCGTTTATCAATCGTAGTGTCTCATCAAAACGCCAGTGTTGGTCGAAATAGAAACATCTAACTTATGTTGAGTGTGAGATTAGATTTAAAATGATAATAAAATGTTCACCATCTCTTTGAGATTCTTTTGAATACACTTAACACATAATTAACCTCAAAACACATTTGATTATTATTAGAATATTTATATTTGTACCAATAGTTGTGGAGAACCCCCTTTCTTTAGCTACTACAGGTTAAATCTTATTAGCTTAAACAAATGGTTGAATTAAAATGTAAATCAGACAAATGTTTACTCACGCTCGTGTTGCTCCAAACCGGTATGTGTTTTTGTCTTTTCTGTCATGCAAAAAAAAAAAAAACATTTTGCAGAATGCGCAGCCTGCTCTTTTCAGTCAGTGAACGTAAACAGGACAAGTGGCTGTAAAGCTTCAAAAATTAACCAAAACAATGTGAAATTTGAGGAACTTCTATAGTAGGCTACTATTGTTTTGTCGCCAAAAAGCGATCTGCAGATTTCATTCTTGCTTTACCTGAATTGCATTATAATTATTGACTAAATGTAAGCTTTCTAAAATGAAAGTGTCAGTAGTTTTGTCAGTAGCTTTATTATTTGCAATTGTTCACTTCTCTATTGTGTAATACATTCGGCCTATAAAAATAAAGCAGGTAAATCACTTGGGAGCTCATCGTGTGACACTGGCAGTGATATTTAAATTTTTCATATTTGCCTGATTTTTTTATTTTACAAAGCAGCTTGCAAATTAGCAGTTTCATATTTTAGTGATAGCATCCTACTGAAATAGTCTGCACATACATTAATATTAAAACACATACATTAATATTAAATGTGTTTAAAAAAAGTGTCCCCATTTGTTTTGTAGTACAGTTTTAATTACTCTAACTAATCTGATATCGGTGCTTGCAATGCAGTGCTTGATGTTCCTGTTAAATTCAGATCAGTATCTCAGACACAGCATGTGGGGCACATTTACCCAAACCTTTACCCAGATTTTCCTTTTCCGAATAGAGATAATTGTTCAGTACCTGCCATTCTCATAGCTGCATGCATTGCATTTGGCATTGTATGCTGTATAAAGTGCTCTTATTTCTCATTTGTAGGTCCTTTTGGATAAATGTATGGTGGCCCAGTTGATGTTGGATGGTGCACCCTTTCCGTGCCCGTGGAAGTATAGAGTGGCCCTGTTTTTAAAATTATTAGAATTTTTATATTTTTCATTTTATTGCTGCTGAAGGTTCGGTATTAGCTCACATTCTAAGATGACATGTTTTACAAATATTTCCCTTATCATTATTAAAGTCTGATTATGAATTCTGTATGCTTGTTTCCCCTGCAGGTCACTTACTCCTGCTTTATTTCAGGAAAAATATACAGTATGCCTCAAGCACTACATGCAAAATCCATCTGCATAAAATAATTATGAGAGACTGCTTAAACTAAATTAAAGATGTGACCGATCAGAAATGCTGTTTGAAGCAGTTTCTGTGCTGTCTGAGAATACATACTTTAGTGGTTGACATTAATCAGCAATTTGATGATGTAGTAACCAAACAGCAAGCATGTCCAGAAAGACTTCGTATAAACGACATGATAAACCATCAAGTGAGATTGATAATGCAGCACTCGCCCGCAAAAGGGAGTATTGGAGAAGCAAGAAACGAGAGCAGAGGGCGAGAAAGTCATCTGCCAAAAAAAAGATTGGAGATGAAAATCTGAGGTTGTGCAGGTCTGTTGGTAGGCATGAACCCTTCATGCAGATTCCCAAAATCAGTGGTGGTTCTCCTCTACGTAATTATGACATTTCATGCAAACTGGAAGAGGCTGATGTTCCTAACAACTCCTTCAGCTCAGGTCTATCAGTGTCTGAGAGTAATGTTGCTACAGTGCCTTGCCAAAATGATCAATGGTTTCAAAAGGCTAAGCTTAAACATATCTTGCCTCAAAAAATCCACAAAACAAGCACCAATTCCATGAAGGGCAGTAACAATATAACAAGGTCATCAAAGACAGATGCTAAAGTAGTTGAGACGTCCTACCCTACAAGACATCTGACTCCTACAGCATGCTTAGAGTTGTATCCAATGAGCACTTGTGCTCAAAAAACAGGAGTGTCAACCATAAATGGCAAACAATTAGTAATGTGTCCGCAAAAGCATGCATCTGTGGTTTTACCAGTGCACAGCAACCAGAACTGTCTCAGACCCTTGAACTCAGAAGTCTATGAAGTCCTTAACAGTCATATAACTAAGAGACGATCACGTGCCTTTGCTTCAAAGCACAACACCAGAGTGGCTATGACTGAAGAAGAGACTGCTGCAAAGCGTAGAGAGATTTGGCGCATTAAAAAACGAGAACAGAGAGCAAAGCTGGCGGCGAGGCTGGCCAGGGAGCGAGAAGGGAGTCTCGGAAAAGGACAGACTCCCTGTGTTGGTATCACGCATGCTTTGTCTCCTGGTAACAGTAAAGCTTTGAGAAGAATCAACTTCAACTCTGTGAATCCAATTTGCCTCAATCAGCAACCATTGGGAGCAAAATTGTATAACTTTCGGACAAGAAAACAACATTTTCAGGGCACAAAACCAAACCATGCATCTTTATCCTCTTGTATTTTGCAACCGTCCTCACGTATCATCCAGCCTCTCAAGAAATCCAAAGTGCCAACATTTGTACATACTCAGGAGACACGTTGTCAAAAACAAATGAGGAAATCTGTTCTTGGTGCTTCAAGATTTGAGTCTCCAGAGGATCGGCACGCCAGACAGAAGGAGTATTGGCGAATTAAAAAGCGTGAACAGAGAGCAAGGCTGGCTATGGTGGTGAAAGCACGATTAAAGGAACGAGACGCGCTAAAGCATAAAGTGAGATCTCACAACAACAGTTCCAAACAGATGTGTGCTCAAACAAGCAAAGCAAGTGCACTTGGAAGTTCTTCACAGACCATTGGTGGTTTTATCAAAGATGGCAGGACTATGATGGGCTCCATTTCAAAGACTTCTCCTGAGGCTTCTCTATCTGTAAGTTACAACTTTTCCAGTACAAAAAGCATTGAAAAGAGGAGTCTCCAGGTTCAAGTAGGTTCACCCCTCTATTCACATGCTCAACCAGCCACTAGGCTAGGTTCAGCTCCATGCAGTTTTTCTATTAACGCTCCTCAAGACTCTTTGATAAAGTCTGGGTTAGCCAGAGATGCAGGTAAGAGCAGTATTCCAATCACAATCCAGCCAGAGACTCTAACAGATGAAGAAAGAATCGCTCGTTTGAGGGAGTACTGGAGGATAAAGAAACGAGAGCAAAGGGCTAAGCGGGCTGCCCGGCTCAGGAACGGTCTTCTTAGATCCAAGGTTTTAGTGTTAAAGCAGAGAGAGCAAAACAAGAAGTCAGACCAAAGGCACAGTATTACTTCATCTGTTTCCACTACAGTTTGTGAGTCCTCAACCAATACGCCAACTCCAATAAAAGAAGAACACATCTATCCCTCTATAAATGCTGTCTTTTCCATTCCAGAAATGAATCCCTGCATCAGTACTAAAGAGACACCCGCCAATTCTCCAACAGCTGTGGACCATCAAGACACCACTCTGCAGGCTGTGGCCTCCATGAAAAAGCTCCTGGAAGAATTAGTTTGCACACCAAAAGATAATGGCATCGAAATGCATGTGAAGAGTGAAAATGAACCTCTTCAGTTGACTGAAGAAGCAAAGCCAGATATTACCTTACAACAAAACGTAATAGAGTGTGACATCTCTGCAGAAACAAACTTTAAAGTGGTCAAAATGAGTCCTCGAGCATCATCTTTTGAAGACAACAGTCATCTTATATCTCGTAAAGTATGTGAAGAGGTTGCAGATGAAAGCAGTATATTTTCTCCAGAGGCTCAGAGTAGAAACATGACGAAGTTTAATGATAATAGGGTAGATCTCATGCAGTCCTGTCCTTTACAAGCCTTGCAAGAGCAGCAGCTTGGTAAGAGCGATGAACTTCAAAGAAAGAGAGAGTATTGGCGGTTGATGAAGAGACAACAGCGGGCCAGAAAGGCCAACGAAGATGCAGCTATTCGCAGACTGGCTCCACAGGTGAGTTACATTGATATTTGTATGTCAAATCCGTAAGGGTTAATTTACCCATAAATGCTCAGCCTCATGTTGTTTAAATCCCCTGAGACCTTCAATCATCTTTAGAACACAAATGAAGATATTTTACAAGAAATTCGAGAGCTCTCTTGCCCTCCATAGACAATCAGTCCTGAGAGTTCAAAGTTTAGGTAATGAACCAAAAACATTGTCAAAAAATATTCAATGCGACTTCAGTAGATCAGCTTTGTTAGCCTGTGTCTTCTGTGTCAGGGGTGTAGGCAATACGATGCTGGTGTATCATGCTGCTAACTTGAAATGTAAATACATTGTATTGCACATAGTAAATGTGCATCCTGATCAAATGCAGAAGAGGAGACATTGGTGATCAAACAGAGCCTTTAAGACAATACTCTGATTAAGAGTCTACCATGTAAACAGTGATTTTTGATTAATTTAATCAGATTAAGGTCATAATCAAACTAATTTAATTACTAGATTACTAGAACTAGATTAAAGAGAAATCGAATTAAGACATGTGGAGTATACCGATTTTAGTCGCATTATTTAAGTGCAGTACATACATGTAAACACCTTAATCAAACTATAAACGTCATGTAGGACTTTAAGCCGCTTTTTGCGACAGGGTAGTCCACACTCACCACACAGACACACACACACACACACACACACACACGGCTGATTGACGCTCTGCACCTACCGAGTCAGTGCAGACCACAGACAATGAAAATGCAGAGTTTTTTTTTTCTTCCATTTAGCATACGGTATGAACTTCCATTAAAACAACTCTTCCAGCAGTTTATAGTTGCATCTAATATCGCGTTTGTCACGGAGGGCACGCATGAATGTTCGTAAATGAAAGTGAAAGTGCCAAACTGCAGTTAAAGTCGATTACTTAAAAATGAAACACCCAAAATTACATGAAACTCCTCAGAAAATGCAGATAGCCAGTGACGCAATGACGTTAATCGAATTATGTGCTGTAACATATAAAACGGGATCATGAAAGTAACACTTAAAAAGCAACTCATGTAAGCACCTTAGTCTTATTATAGATTAAAGCAAATAATTTGATTACTGATGTGCATGTAAACATAGTCATAGTTAGGTAAACTTAGTGCGCAGTGAATGGAAGAGTACAACAAATTAAATTCTGTTTAATTCATCTGTATTTCTATAGCGCTTTTACAATGTAGATTGCGTCAAAGCAGCTTAACATAAAAGATTATAGTTGATTGAAACTGTATTAGTTTAGTTTTCAGAGTTTTAAGTTCAGTTTAGTTCAGTTCAGTGTGGTGTAATTTTCACTGCTGAGAGTCCAAACACTTAAGAGCAAATCCATCGATGCACAGCTCCACAAGTGGAGATCTGCAGGTGGGAGAGTGTACAGAGGTGTACAGACTGGCCCTTCAGGATCAATGTGAAGACTCGTCTGTCACTGGGGTCTTGCAGGAATCAGTCTCATGCTCTACACTCCTCCATGACCACCACAGTAGCTGCTCAGGATACGGCCTGGTCCAGGATCATGGAAACCTCAGGAATAATAAAAACAGACTAACATAAGTGGAAATGCCGTTCAAATTATAATGTCTTTTGGGAAGTGTTCTCGGCTCTGGTATTTAAAACAAATGATTGTTTTACAAATCTATTTGCTGAAATAATAAAAGAAAAACTCCACCATGGTGTTATCAAGACTTTCAGAGAAAAGAAAAATGGAGGCCAGAAGAGAGAACATCAAATTTACTGTCCTGCTCATACACTCACACACGTGGTAATTAGTTTTTTTGTAGTTTGATGCAAAGATGATATAATGCATACATAAATGTATATAAATGTTCATATATATATATTTTTTTATCAAAATACTAAAAACTTTCAAGGATTTAAGAGGCTGATGACCGTTAAACATGTCATAAGTTTTCTGAAAAAAATCTATTTTGTTGTGTGCACATAATTGTTCTTTGGAACTTAATATGATTACAGTTTAACCACTGAGGTAACATGGAATGTTTTAAGAATGTTTGCAAAAGAATGGTTCCATTTTTGGACATTAAATGTTTTGGGACCATTGCTGTTCATGGGATTTTATCTAAAATATCTTAATTTGACTACTGAACCTGAACGAACCTCTCAGGGGATTGGAAATACATGAAAGTGAGTAATTAATAACATACTTTTGTGTGAACTAATTCTTTAATGTCCACATCCTTTTAGTTATTTGAAGTAATTCACATATAGGGAAGAAATAAATTTAATCACATTGGTTAACAAATAATAAAATACAGTGCTCAGCATATATAAGTCCACCCTTCACAAAACTATCTATTAAATTTATGTTTTAATAGGAAGCTATACTATATTATATTTGTGCACATACATTAGATTAGTCAGTACTGAAGCCAAATCTGGAGCTTATCTAACAAAATAACTTATGAAAACGGTTTAAAAACTAGTCCACTCAAATGTATATGTAATAGAAAAATATTAAATACAAATTTAAAAAAGAGGAAAAATCAAGAGAAGCAAAAATTTAGTTGACATTTTGTAGGTTGTATTTTTTTTGTTGCAAAATTTTGCTTGAATTTAATTGTATTATCTTTTCATTTCTAAATATGTTTGGTGACTAAAATATTATTTTAATAAATATATCTGTTTAATCAGTTTTGTTTAAATTCACCAAAATACATTGCCTATATTCACTGAGAAATGGGGTGTACTCAATTATGCTGAGCACTGTAAATAATTATTAAGTGATATATTTTCCAGTAATTCTTAGTTCTGTAATGCGACTTTTGTTTGCTCATGTTTCAGACTCCCAGCAAGAAACAACCCAGCACAACTGTCATGCGAGATATTTCCCAGGACACTTCCACATGCAGACTGTTTCCATGTCAGAAAAGAGCAAGAAGTTGCACTAAACCTGGAGCAGGTCTACAGACACAGTCTTCATATAAATTAAGAATCAACAGAAGCCAAATTATGGCAACCCCAGATCCACAAGAAGATCCAGAAGAGGTTATACGCAGAAGACGCATGCAATGGAGGATCAAGAAACAGGAGCAGAGAGCGAGAAAAGCAGCATGTGAGAGAAAGCTATGCCAGATGATGGCTACTCCACATGGCCAGGCTACACAGGTAAATTTATAATATTTAAAATCAGATTTGAAAATATAATATTTAAAATCAGATTAATATCATTTATGTACAGTACTATTCAAAAGTTTGGGGTCAGTGAAGTTATTTAAAAAGAAATTGAGGTTTGTAGAAATAGTTATAATGTTTTTTCAAGTAATCATTCATCAAAATAATCATGATTGCAGTAATATTTCACAGTAGACTATTACTAGTATTTTTGTTTGAATAAATTGGTAGCACTCTACTGTGAAGTTGTATTAGTTAATGTTAAGGTAATTACTAACATGAACAATACAATTAGCCGCATTTCCACTGTCGGGCCAGTGCGAGCCAGGGCTTTTATTGGGCCGGGCTGTGCCAATCGCCCGGGAGGTTGAGCAGTGAGGCTGAAATCATGTCGCGTTTTCACTGTCAGGTCAATACGCAATACGCACGCAAATCCAGCCCCCAGAACAACCCGCCCAGTTCAGCGGGAGTCAGGCAGATAAAGCACACCATTGCATCATCACAAAACAATTAAAATGAAGACAACCAAAACAAGCAAATTACACGTTACTGTACAGCATTGCATTATATATCTATACGCATAGGCCTATGTATTTTCATTCATTATATTTGTTTACTCACCGACCGACTGTTGGCATCGTGCATTGAGTGGTCTCGCCACTAACGAAGGGATGACCCAGTGCACCATTTATAAAATAAAACCACAGAAGATTTTCCAGTAATAACTTGGTATAAAATGTATTTCATAACATCCTCGTTTTGAAAGATGCTGTCAAACATTCAGCCTAAATGCTCTGGAGAGACCTAATTTTCTCTAGGCTATATGACACTTAATAGGTAATTCTCATTTATTTGAGAGAATAGTTTAAGGATGGAAAGAAAGAAAGAAACCCAGCCACTCGCAGCATCAACAGAGCTGTCAAGCGAGCGCTCTTTCGCCCGCTCTCTCACACAGACACATGCATCTAAACGCTCACGTTTCATGCACAAACACCTTTTAAACTTGACAAAAGCTCTCGACAACTGAAAGTTACTGGATTCTGTGTCTTTAATATGATGTAAAGATTATTATGCATTGTGGAAACATCAAGGAGGACGCAGCAAAAAAATATCACTAATAAACTACTTTATTGTTTATACATGTAAAGGGAAATATAAGGGCGATCATAAAAAGACCCCTAGCCTATAAGGTGTTTTATGGAATAGCCTATTTTAAACTGACCAGCTATATGTTTTTCTTTTCCTTATTTATTTATTTTTGTGGCACATGTAGTCGTGTGCAATCGGAAAACTAGTGTAATGGTAGCACGCCATCTTTACTAGACTCGGGCAAACTCTTCTCCTTTCACTCCGCCTCAAAGCCCCAGCTGGCCATCTTTGGCCCAAGGTATTCAACAGGCTGAAAAAGGCTGGTCCCGAGGAAGCCCAGCTTTGGCCCAATCATGCCCCTGAAGTGACAATGGAAACGCGACTGGCTCTGACACGCTCTTTTTAGGCGCGATAGTGGAAACGCGGCTAATTATTACAGTATTTAGCATCTTTGTTAATGGTAGTTCATGGAAATAAAGTAATTTTTTGTTCATGTTAACTCGCAGTGCATTAACTAATGGTAACAAGCATGAATTTAGATTTTAAGAACGCACTAGTGCAGTGTTTGAATTATACCGTGGCCTTTGGAGAGTCCTTTTTTTGTAGTGGGGGGTGGGGTTGTTATCACTTTGATTTTGAGAGTCTCTTGCACAATGATGTAGATGATAAAACACACAGGATCCCTGTCCTTAAACAGCGATGTATAAACAAACAATTCTATAAATATAAAACAAATATTTATATAATTGTAACTAATATTACAAAGTAGGCTAAATTAACAAAACTACCATGATAGTTTAGGTTTACTTTCTAGCTAAAAAGAATTTGTTTTCCTATCAGTAACTTCCTCTGACCCTTGAAAATATTTTTTGAGGGATTTATTTTTACATGCACAAACAACAGCAGCCTAAACAACAGAGCAATGTTGTCTAATTTTACCTGCAGTGCTCCTGTGAGAGGTATACATTCATTTATATACAATCAACAAACACGAATATGTTTCAACAAAATCAATAACCATGTAGCGTCATGTAGCTTATCATTTTTCTATTTGCTCTATAAGTTCACTATGCTTTATATGCTTTTTTTATTTTACAAAGAGCTATAGATTGTCATAGGATCTCACTTTTCACTCTGGCAAAACCTAATTGCAAATTCAACAGGAAAAGGGGTTCCATTTTGTGAAGTTTACCCTGCTTTTAGCTTAATTGTCCAACATGCTTACAGCAATGTCACTGTGTTTAAAAAAAAAAAACATTGTATTGGCCTACTGTATGAAGCAAATAAAACGGAACACAACATATCATTGGTTTTGGAAAATGAATAAGTAGTGCCTCAACGTCCATATGAAAGCATCTGGCTGTCAGTCTTTGACATGACCGGACTTTGCTGCTCAGCACTCCACACCTTTACACCTTGAGGTGTAAATCGCAGCCATGCATGAATGAATGATATTTTTACACTTTTACACATAATAATCTATGATCACATTACACAATACTTAAACCGCACGTCAAAATAACACACTGTCAATATTTTTTGGGACCCCTAGAATTTCACAAATCATGTTTTCAGAGCAGTAGTAGTTAGTTCGCACCCTGCACTAGTAAATGTTGAACTGTGATTAATAAATGCTGTGCAAGTATTGCTCCTTATTAGTTTGTTAATAAATACATTAACTAATGAAGCTTTATTGTAAAGGGACCAATAAATTCAGCATTTGTTGAGCATAAAAGACTAAACTAAAATCTTACAGAGACAAACTTTTGAACTATTGTAAAAGCATACAGAAAAAAGACCTTTAAGAAATGCACAAACAACTGGAACACTGACCACATCGCCCTCATTTACAGATTGCTCTGAGAGCAAAAACAGACCAAAGTGCAGCACTGCTGTGATTGTGATGCCCACACAGCAGAACCCACAGATCATGCATTTGTTTACTCGTGTGACAGATCTGTCGAACCAATCTGTGGTTTAGACTGCACTGTGCAAACTGATGTGCTTTCAGCTATCAGGATAAACAACCACGCATCATTTACTCATCCTCATGTCCTTTCAAACTCTCTTTCTTCTACTTCTTAATACAGTTGAAGTCAGAATTATTAGCCCCCCTGTATATTTTTCCCCAATTTCTGTTTAACAGAAAGAGGAATTTTTTTCAACACATTTCTGAACCTAATAGTTTTAATAACTCATTTCTAATAGCTGATTTCTTTTATCTTTGCCTTGATGACAGTACATAATATTTTACTAAATAACTTTCAAGATACTAGTATTTAACTTAATGTGCAATTAAAGGCTTAACTAGGTTAATTTGGTTGACTAGGCAAGTTATGGTAATTATGCAAATCATTGTATAATGATGGTTTCTTTTGTAGACAATCAAAACAATATATTGCTTAAAGTGGGGCTAATAATTTTGGCATTAAAATGTTCTTAAAAAAATTATTTATTTTATTCTAGCGGAAAAAACAATATGACTTTCTCCAGAAGAAAAAATATTATCGAAAATACTTTGAAAAATTCCTTGCTCTGTTAAACATCATTTGAGAAATATAAAAAATTAAAATTTACAGGAGAGCTGATAATTTTGACTTCAACTTGTGTGTTTCTATTTAGGTAT
>CAIGQZ010001108.1:2254378-2268022 GCA_903798205.1 Danio tinwini
ATGTTATGTTATGTTATGTTATGTTATGTTATGTTATGTTATGTTATATTATATCAGTGGTATCAAAGTACTTAGTATCAGTATGTAAGTCTTCAAGGAAGATAAGCTAGTGTGGTACAAAACAGTAACAAAATTCCAGTTTTGAAGATATAAAACTTACATAAACATGTAAACAGGGCTTGGCATTAACTTTTTTAATCACCAGCCATTTTCACTAGCCACAATTTTGTTGTTAAGAAAATATATTTTATATGCATAAATTTGACTTTGGCATGCTAAAATTACTTGATTTAGATATTTCCACATGCCTCCTTATTCATTTCACATTTTTTTGTGTTGTGTATGACCTTGCTTAATGAGCAAGTGGGTAGTGGTTTTATAGTGTCGCATTGCAATTAGTTCTTATTTCACTTGACTTTTCAAAACTCAGAATTACGGATTTACCAAATTTATCTCTGACCACACCAAAAAGAAATAAATAATTATTTTTTAGCCACAAATTTTAAATAATGTGTCAAAAAAGCTAAATATTGCTATATACATGCAATTTTTATTCAACAATTTTTTTCTTAAAAAAAAAACAAACAATTGACACAAAGAATTATTGCATATGTATCTAAAACTATGGCTAGGTCTCTCAGATCACCAGTTAACTACAAATAAATGGGGAGTTAATCTTTTATTAAAGCAATGCGATTGTAAAAAAATGATAATAAAACCATACTAACAAAAATAACTGTAAGTAATAGAAAGATGAAAAACATACCATGTGTGATAATAAAAATATGATCATGTGCATATGGCTAACGTTAGGCCAATCTGTTCAAAAAATATTTACAGCAAAAGTGGCTGTTGTTTGCAAAAAAGACATTTCTTAAAAACATCTGAAGCTCTTCTCTTGAAAGCAGCAGGACTGTGGGTGCACGAGCATCGCTTTTTGTCCAGTTTATTTCAAAGAGAACTGATCGCAGCAGTTGCGTTTCTAGGCACGGTTGCTTCTCGCCAGGAAACGGGAGCATGCATGCTTTTTAAACAGTTGCCTCTATCACATCACCTGTGCGCGCAAGTTATCCTCTCATTTGGTCTTCACCTGCTTTCTTTTGCTTGCGCGAACACTATTTTTGTTAGTTGTGCTGCTTCTTTATTCTAACATTTGCGTGCATATTGGGCCATCCTTAATGTCTAACCCTGCTTTTAGGAAACTACAATTAAAAAAATTCTTTTCAACCAGTGGCTAGTAGGAACAGCTGTCTAATCCGCCACAGTTGAAATCTACCCGCATTTGGTGGGTGTTAATGTCAAGCCTTCTATGTAAAGCTTATTGTTTGTCATTTTTGCCTAAATGGATCAACATTTTCATTCACATCACCTATCATAGCGACTATCACATGTGGCATCAAAGTACCGAAACAGTGCTCCGAGATCAGACAATTGATTTAGCCAGTGCAGCATCTGAAGAGGGACTGCAGGAGCTGCGATGACGACACTGATATTACACGATTGGCTGAGTTCAACGCATGACAACAACCACGTGCGTTTCGCAGTTCAACGGTTTAAATCGAACGTACCTATTTATTTGATGTGCTTGAGCTCAACCACTCTCACTAGCTATGTTTCCATCCAAAAATGTGAGTTAACTTTATGCGCAAAACTAGAATATTGCATAAAAGATGTGCGAATAAAGCAGCGTTTCATCCAATGAGTCAAAGCAAACAAAATCGTCACTTCCTGATTAACTGGCGCCAAATATCAACAGTAAAATCGAAATTCGCTGCGGTCAGAGGAGCTACATGAATCTTTTCTTCATTTAATAAATGACTTGCACCTCAGAAGGCAATCCTGACACGCAGTGAACGCGTAGTGGCGTTTAAAGGCGTGAGATGCAGAGCACAGATGCTCTTAATTCTGGAGGTCAGTAATAATATAATAACACTAATACTGAAACGGTTCAGGCGTTTTAGAATGACCAAAACAACATTTCAGATGTTTTACAGTATGCTCAGCCTGCTGGTTTGTCCATTCGCACACATTTTCATCATCACATGATCTCTTACAATAAAATCACATGACCTTCTTTAATGCGCATACTGGAATTTATTCAGTAAAAGTGTTTCCATTGTAGTTTATGCACATTTTTTCTTATCGAATAAAAAGTTTATCCTACACAGTTATGCACATATGTATTTTATGCGCATTTTCCAAATTTATGCGCATCTTGGCGTTTCCATCAACTGATTTTTTTTTTATGTGCATATGCAAAATGCGCATAAAAATAGGGGGATGGAAACGTAGCCAATGGCTGCTTTTAAGAAGGGGAGGAGTTACTCTGTTTCACTTTCTTTTTTGTTTTTCAGTTGAGAGTACAAACATTGAATGAAAAAATGTGCACATTTCAAAGCACTTCATGGGACCTTTAAATAACATATTGAAAGGTCTTTTATCTTGCTAAAAACTGATCAATTGGTTAACATTACACTATTATAATTGAATTATAAATTACATTTATAAAGACTAGACCATATAGAGCTGGTCTCATAAAAAAATTACAAGCTTTTCACACATAATAAAAAATTTATTAATACATTCAAGTTCTTAAATATAAACACTTTAATTTTTATTTATTATTGTTTTTTTACTAACTCAAAACATTTAAACACTAGTTTATAGTTGTTGTTTTTTTATTATCAAAATTAATGTTAATTTCCTTTCCAAACAGCAAAAACTCAGAAAATCTTAACTGCTCAGATGTATCTTGCCAGACTGCACTGAAAGGTAGTGTTTATCACAAATTTTCCAGTACATATTGACAATATTGAACATATTGATTATTTTGAAATTAATTTCACAACTTTTTTTTCCATTAGAAGAGGAGTCAAGCTTTGTACTAAACCATGCAGCGGAGCGACCTTTATCACAGGCCCAATGGAGAAACGTTTACCTTATGGACTTGGACCCGGTCGTCCCGCTGTTGGTGTGTATGGTTTGTGGAGAGCAGCAGTACTCACTGAGTGTTGAAGGGGTAAAGGTTCACATTGAGGAGGTTCATCCTCACACACTGTCACTCCAAGACCTTGAACATCGAGAGATTCTTGATGGCTGGGATAAACAGGTGGCCTTACGAGAGCATTTTATCACCCATCAGCTTCAACAGCAATGAAGAACTTCTTCAGGTAATGGGGGAATCTGCCTTAAGTCTGGAAATAATACATTTTCTGAATTCTTTTCTGAAAGTTAAGGTCGAGGCTAAGGACTTTGAGTGAACTGACATATTACAAACCCGGGAGGGAAAGACAATGTTGACATATTCATTTCACTATTTTAAGAAATCAGTCAGGAAATAGCTACATTAATAGGCATGTCTCAAGGATCGAGACTGGGACCAACCAAGCATTTTTGTAACCGATCAAAACTCGACTTTCTTAAAGGGTTAGTTTTCCCAAATATTTTAAATCTGTTATTAATTCTGGTGACCTGATAAAAAAGAAAATACATTGGTTAACCAATTATTGTCACAGTTAAATACATAAAATATCTGACTCTGTAAATTAACAGTTCTCAAAAACACACAAATGTAAAAGGTATTGGTGTCTGCTCAGCCAAAAGGAGTTTGACAATATTGGCAAAAATCCAGTAACATGCATCCAACCTATACATGACAAGGTCCAAATAAAAGAAAAAAGTCCTTTTAATTTCTGAAGTATTTAAGTTTATTATAAACATTTTTGTTGATTTTTCTAAAATGACTACCTATTTAAATAACTATATTGTAAAATATAACATTACCGTGAAATAAATGTACTCATTCCATGAAATAGAATTTTGGTCATACCACCCAACTCTACAATGACAGAAGGTCATATATACATACATGCACACAAATCATAGTCAAGCCTGCAATTATTCATACCCCTGGCAAATTCTGACTGCATATTATTTTGTTCCCATAGTGATGCCTCTTTTACATCATATTATTATGTATGTCATTATTATGTGTCATTTCCGGTGAAATAAACACTTGCTGGTTGAATAAAACTAACTTTAAGTCACAATTTGCCAGCGGTATTAATAATTTCGGACTTGACCATACATCCTATATACATTGACTCTATATACATTGCATTGATTTTAGTAACTTTAATGTACTTTAAGTGTGTGCCAACATGCATTCCTATAGAATAGACTAGGGCTGGGCGATAAAATCTGTATCTATTTATTGACCGAACACCATTGTAAATAATGATAAAAAAGGTTTGGTATGAAGCACTATAGTTTTATTAAAATGTGGCTGCTGAGCCCACGCCTTGGAAGGAATGCCAACAAGCTTAGGGTGTAAGATTGTCATTTCCAATGGAGGCACACAACTTGCACAATGCAACATTTTCCAGGTGCACCTAGTTAAAAAAACATCTGAACTTTTCAGAATGCTGCGAGCGCACCACAACTAATGCAAGTAGAACTAACCAATCTGCTTCACACATTGTATGGAATATACATATTTCAGTAATAACGGCAGACTAAGTACCTCAGACAAACGCTGCAGCGCTTTTTACTGTTCTCCATAAACTTGCATCAGAGCTGCAGCAATGGTTTGTCATCCTCTGAGAAAACGGTGGATGGTCGCCTAATTACGAGAGATGCCATAGAAAAAAGGTGAAAGAAACCTGGCGCTTGTCACTTCAGGTCAGAATAACAACACCTGTGAAAATGAGTGCCGTATAGCAGCAGTGAGGAGATTGTAAATGAAAAAGGATGTAAGGATGTCGCCAGAGTGGCCTTTTGGTTTCTTTTCTTGTACGTCCCAGCCACTAGCACCCCATCTGAAAGAGTTTTTAGCATAGGAGGTAATATAGTCACTCAACTTCACAATTTGTATTGTTACAGTATGTATTTGAATAATGATGGTTGGTTCCTTTACTTGAAAGCTCAGATTTGTTTTGTTTACAGAGTTTGAGGTTTACTGTATTATTATTATTCACACCTTACAGATGTTGATCTACCTTTACCATTGCACACACTTTATAACATTTTATTCATCAAGTTTAAGAGTCTCTTTTAACACTTGTTTATTTTTTTGGAAAGAGATTAGATATTTTGTTTAAATATTTTAGACTATTAAAACTATTTGCCTTAGTAATGTTGGTAAATTCAAATAAATTCCTCATATTCCTAAATGGTTTGGTAAATAACATTCAATAATTATTGATATCAAATGATGAAACATGATATTGTGATATTTTCTTATTGCAATATCGCCCAGCCCTAGAATAGACAAGTATCAGATTGGGACTGAGTATTAGTGATTGAGTAATTGATTATTGCTGTTTAGTAAGTACAGTGGTAAATATAGCAGTAGTATATTAGACTTCTACTATATTTTTATTATTGTCCACTGAAACTTAACTTATTTAAGTCTACTTACCGTATTGATAAATATCATGCAAATGTGTGTAAAGATTTTTTTTAGTACCATCAGTTTTAGTATAGTATTCCTATTTAGTATATGTTGATTGCACATTTTGTTTCTTCTTGAAGCACTGCTGAGCCTCATTTAAATGTATTTTAAGATTCTGGGAACATTTAAAACCATGCAGGGCCTGTAAATGACATAAAAGAAATTTAAGATCAGTCTATAAAAACAGTTCCACAAACAAATTGAATGCTATTCTGTAATAATGAGAATTGCAGATTTTATATTCATAAGATAATACATTTTTTGGGGACTTTTTGTAATAAATTGTTGCGCTGCATAATCATGTATATATTATTTTGTACTTCATTTGTTGAGGCTTAGAATTTTTGTCTTGAATATATGATTGGTTACTTTCTCCCTTGCTAAAGTTTATACAATGAACTATCAGATATAATTTGTGACCGCTGTAGTTAATTACTAGCTGAGAGTGTGGTAAATATTTGTGCAGCGTGTGCAAATGTTTGGTTAAACCACATTTTTAAAATAGCACAAGGATAAGAATCATCAAAGATCATATACAGTTCAGCAAACATAATATTAGTCTTTAGGATATAATGGAAGTAAACATTAAATGAAATCTGATTAAATCTTTTGCACCTTTTGTTGGATTTTCTGTCATTTCAAACAAGTCAATTAGCCTTGCATGCCTTTTAGCAATATATAAACCTTTTTATAAAGAAGTTTTTTTTATTTTGGAGTGATTACATAAAGGTTTGGCTACAATACAGGTATACATTTGCTTCAAACTGTAAAAAATTAAGTTGTTCTTAACACCAATACCTTAAAATGTCAACTCAAATACCTAAAATATATATAATGTATGTGTTCATATGACATATTTTATATTTATCTTTAATGTAAATAAAACAGCCTACAAAATCAAATATTAAAGAAATGTTTTATTGCACTACCAGATAAGTTTGTAATACAGTATACAGACATTTTGCATAATTTTATACAGATCTCAAAAATAGCGTGTAACTGACCAAACATCAGTCGGTATCTGGTAACTAACTGAAATGAGACAATACATTAAAAATATTTTGTTTAGATTAATGTACTGTTGCCAAAGTCTTCTATATATTGACTGAGATCTTCATAAACAGCCCATCCATTGACATGCCACCGTGAAACACCAAACTCTCACTGTTTGACTCCTCGTGAGTGTCTCGGTTCTTCGTCGTCCTCTATGATTTGATCTGTTTCAGCCTCCTGCTCGGGTCTTTGCTGAGCATCTGTTGAGGTTTGCAGTTCTCTGGGTCCAGACTCCAGTCGAAACACTGCAGGAATCTGGCCCAATATGGGACAGGTCTCCTGAAGACCAGAAATCCACTGAGACAGAGTTGCTTGGTCACCCTGGCCGGCCATACACATAGCATAAACCACCCCCTCTTCCACTGCAGGAGCAAATCAGCAGAAAGCATTAAAATTAGGTGATATGCAAATAGTTCCATTTATTATCATTTTAAGAGATTAAATAAGACTTGTCAGGTTCCACAGATGATTTATTATTCCATGCTGTAAATGCCATGCTTTTTTTTTTGTGGAAGCAAAAATGCTATTTTTGTGTGTATTAATTTAGATGCAAATGAGCTGCTTCTTCCCGCCCTCTTTCCAGACAAGGGCCTTCACAGCTTGTGCCTCAGTTACTCTGGCAACAACAAACAAAACATCTGTGTGGGTTTTAAAGTCCGCATAAATCGGAAACTACGACTTTTTTCGTATTGTGACTCATTTCCTAGAGAAACGGAATATTAAATTAGAAAACAGCAGGCGTGGCTTATTTTTTCTACTGCGAGTTGATTGGATGTAGTAAAGTAGGCTTTTTATTCAGAAAGATTGAGGAAAGAGTTTCAGGAGAGTTATTACAACCTAACAGACACCTCCCCTCTCCATTTCTGTTTGATGTCATAGCACTGTCAACAGTTGGAGAGGTGTGGTTAACGTATTTAACGCACCTCCAACCAATACCTCAGACAGATGTAATCTGAGAATTTAACTGAAAACAAACAGGAAGTGCATTTTCAGATTTCAATTTTAGGGCAGACTCTTTTTATTTTTTTTTATAACATGCACAGATGAATTGTTTACCACAAAACTAACAATTTGAGCTAACAAAATGAATCGGGTTAGTTTGATTTCACGTGTACACTTTTTAGCTTTGCCAATTAATCTCTGTTTATAAGCACAAAGTATGCACAGAATTTGGCCATCAGATGACTCATTGCATAGAGTATTAAAATATGTTTGAGTACACAAAATGCTGTGTTGTTTTAAGAATGTTGGTTAAGTCTGTGAATGTAAACAGTTGGGGAAGAAGCTGATACTGTATGTATCAGTCAGTATAACAGCTCTGTAAAACAGTGCTTCTTGGACTAAATAAATGAGGTCGGAATTGTTCCATATTACTAGATAAATAGGTTTTTATAGATTTTGTAGATTCACATATTAAACAAATTCACAAATCAATAGAATACCATTTGCTAATAAAGCGTGCACAAATATATTAGCGTAATAGGACACTTTAAACTTAGGGGCCATTTACATGGCAATATTTTCAGCCAAAAATGGAAAATATTTATATTTATATATTAATATTTATACATTTTGCCTATTCTGAAAATGCATAAATTTGAAAACAGGTTTCAAAGTAGAAGCGTTTGAAAAAGCTACCTTCGGTTTGTGTAAACACCTGAGAACTAAAGTATTAAAAAACAATATACACTACCTGACAAAAATTGTGTTGCCTATCCAAGTTTTAGGAACAGCAAATAATAACTTGACCTCTAGTTGATCATTTGGTATCAGAAGTGGCTTATATGAAAAAATAAATAATATTGTGACTCCCATGAGCTTGGAGGACTGCATCCATACATCTCTGCAATGACTCAAATAACTTATTAATAAAGTCATCTGGAATGGCAAAGTAAGCGTTCGTGCAGGACTCCCAGAGTTCATCAAGATTCTTTGGATCCATCTTCAATGCCTCCTCCATCTTAGCCCAGACATTCTCAATAATGTTCATATCTGGTGACTGGGCTGGCTAATCCTGGAGCACCTTAACCTTCTTTGCTTTCAGGAACTTTGATGTAAAGGCTGAAGTATGAGAAGGAGCGCTATCCTGCTGAAGAATTTGCCCTCTCCTGTGGTTTGTAATGTAAGGGGCAGCACAAATGTCTTGATACCTCAGGCTGTTGATGTTGCCATCCACTCTGCAGATCTCTCGCATGCCCCCATACTGAATGAAACGCCAAACCATGATTTTTCCTTCATCAAACTTGACTGATTTCTATGAGAATCTTGGGTCCATGCAGGTTCCAATAGATCTTCTGCAGTATTTGTGATGATTGGGATGCAGTTTAACAGATTCATTAGAAAAAGCTACCTGCTGCCACTTTTACAAATGATCAACTAGAAGCCAAGTTATTATTTGTTGCTCTTACAACTGGGATCAACGACAAGCCTTTGTCAGGTAGTGTATAGTGATTAGGAGGTGTAAATTAAAGGCAAACAAACACACAATAGAGGAGTACATGGTAGTGGTGTTTCTCAAGTGTATCTTACCGCTTCATCAGTAAAATGCGGATTTACTACACATTACAACCAAAAGTGAAGACGCATTTTACACACAGCAAATTCTACATACACACGGGTTTACTAATAAAGTGATGGCGCCAAATACTGGCCTGGCGTATATAATACAGCATTTTGGCCATTTTTGCAGCTGTGTGTGAAGGTGGATTGTTTTGTAAACTTAATTGTGACATGTAGACATAAAACTTATCAAAATGCAAGGGTTTACATTGCAATAGGTTTACATTGTCATGTAAACATAGCCTCAGGTAATAAAGCAGTAGGAGTCTCACCATTATCCACATTAAAACTGTGATCGTCACCCATGTCTACATTCAGATCAAGCTCCACTCGCTGAGGGTAGAACAGACTCTGCTCTGGGCAGATCATCTCAGGGTCAATTTCTTCTTCAACCTGAAGGACAATCACACACTAAAACATAATCCGGAATGCAAATACTCGTAGAATCAATTGATTTTATTAATAAGCATTGCTGTATTTATTAATTACTAGATGATTATTAAGGATTTAAATACCATCATGTTGTGTTGAAAATAGTTTTTACTGCATATAGTATTATTTAAAAACAATTAAGCACAATTTATTTGGAAATTGATTTCCTTTGTAACATTATTAACACATACACTGTCGTCTAATGTCTTTCAATTAAATAGATCCATCCTTGCTAAATGTATAAAAAAAATGTTTATCTAAACTATTAAATTAAGTTTCCATAATAATAACAGGCAGTACAAACTCTTTTTGATAATATTAAGAAATGGTACTTATTTGTAATCAAACAAAATGCAGCTTTAGGCACCATGAAGAGCTTATTTCAAAATAACATCAAATATATGTGAATAATAATATATCAAGCAAATGTATTAAATGCCATCAGTAGCCCGATGCCAGTACCTTTTCCTCAGGCGGTATAGGGTCTGCTCTGAGCAGGTAGTAATGAACACACTTTTGCCTGAGCCACAGTGGAAATGGGCCTTCCACAAACACAGGCTTGCAGGGGTTGTGTTTGGCCAGAAGAGAGCGCTGGTCTGGACTTTGAATACCTGATAACATGAAAGATGCAATAGGCTTTTTTGTGCTTATTTCACTAAACAATATGCAGAAATGCGATGAAAGTTAATGGCTATCTTCAACTGGTTACAAACATTCTTCAAATATGTATTATTGTGCGTTTAAACTAAAGATTGACAAAATATTTTAGAACAACTTTAGGGCAAGCAAATGTTAACTTGTTTTGTTGGATTTTAGTTCATTAGTGGATAGCATCAACTTGTATTAATAAGACGCTTAAAGCATTTTGTTTATAAACAAATGAGAGTTTTTCATATTTTCTGTGGTACTAAAAAGACATGGAAAACTCATTTAATGGTTTGTCCTACAGTACATACCAACAATATGAGGACGTGTGATCTCTTCTCCTGACTCTGTGATGTCTGTTGACGGATACTGCAAAGAGTAAAATATAATAAATCACAGACTTTGATTTTAATAAAATCGCACACTGAAAGCCGTTATTTCCTAATATTGTGAAATACACACTACCATAAAAAGTATGAGACTCTTTAGCGGAGGCACTTTAAATACAAAATACACTACAGAGATTTATAATGTTAATTAAATCAGACAAAAACACTGTTTTCAATAAGATAATGAGAATTGTTTCTTAAGAACTAAATCTGGGTATTACAATGATTTCTGAAGGATCTGGAATAATGGCTGCTGAATATTCAGCATTGCATCAGCGGAATAAACAGGGTTTCTGCAGGTTTCTTGAAGTCTAATTTAAAACTTTTTAAGACCATTATGAATGAAACTTTAGACTTATACAGGGCTAAACATTAAGGATTTTTACAAATGGCCCAGTTACGTCTGTAAATAGCTTTTGTATTAATGGAAGATCATGTAAAGGGATTTGTTGCTTCAGTTTTTTTTTCCCTGATTAGAAAATTTAATTTGGAGAATTTCCTGTAAACATGTCTTAACATCTGTTTTGAATTGCATTTCTTTGCGATAAAAAGCTTAAATATACAAAAAGGTTGTTGTGTGTTGGCCCGGTAAGTTAGCTCTACTTGGACATAGGTAAATGAAGACCTCTGTTTCAAATGATTTTTTCATTTTATTTACCATTTTACAACACCCTATTTCACTGATTTTAAGACATTTTTAAAACTCAGCTGACACGCTGAATAAATTACATTTTAAAATATATTGAAATATAATTCACTAAATCAGAATAAAATATTAAAAATAGAAAATGTATTTTAAATTGTAATAATATTTCCAGGGTTTCCACACTTCTTGAAAGCACTTTAATTTCAGGCATGTGGATTTAAGGCCTGGAAAGTACTTAAATACAACATAGGTGCTTGAATTTGCTTGGATTTTAAATAAAATGTTTATGGTGTTATAAAAACAATTGTACTGTGCTAATGTCAAAAACAGAACAAAAAAAACAACAGAAATATTTAATAAAAAAATCTTAAATGTAAATCATGAAAAATAATGCACATTTTATCAATATTTCAGAAACTGCATTTAAACATGTTATTAGAGTTCTTTAAAAATTACTGTTTAAAACAGTCAAAATGTTTGAAAATTACTCCGTAATGACATTTGTAATGTAAATATTAAGTGTAAGTGAAACGTTAAGTACACTAAGGCCTTGGTGCTACATATGCAGTGGTATGAATCACAAAGGTGCTTGATTTAAAATGAATGGTGCTTTAAAAAGTCCTTGAATATGGCATTTGTAAAAAAGTGAGAACCCTCTACATCATCACTACACTGTACTATCAAATAAATGCAACCTCGCCAAACTTAAATAAACATACCTGGTAGATTGTTATTTTAGCATCCAGATCAGCAGCAATCCGGGTAAGACTGAACTGAGCAAGGTCTACTGGATCACTGGGGAGCACATGTGGGACGGGGTATGGGTTTGTGTGCTTGAATTTAGGAAACCAGTACATGATACGCTGGAACTTCCTTATGGGATGACTCTTCTCTCCAAAAATCTGAACCAATAAAACTTTGGTTTCTATATTCGGCAGGACACCTGGCAAAGTTATGAAGGCAAAGAATTAAGAAATCAACGAAGCAATTTAATCAGTTTCTATTTTCTTAAAACAAAAACACACAAATACACACCATAATTCTCCATCTGCTCCAGCACCTGGACTCCACACTCTTGCTGCCGCGGGTAGTGGTTGAACATCCTCTGTATGAAGTTTTGTGGCACAAACACCTCTTTTGGAAACACATCCAGGAGTTTGTTGTAAACTGTAACATCACATTCTACACCGAATTCAGGCATCTTCTTCAGGGCAGCGTATATAAACTCCACATGCCCTCGTCGCCGAATGTCCTTACTTTTGAAAACTTCCACCACCCTGTTAAATTCGACTTTGGTTTTTGAGTCTCCAGCAGCTCGGTCAAAAATATCGTCATGTGTGACTAAAGTTTTGTCTTTATGACGCGTCTCATTTTCAACTAATTTTTCAATGTCTGTCTGATTTTTACGGTCCGTGGAACACACTGCACTGCGATAGAATGGCCTCAGGAGCTAAAAAAAAAAAGCATAAACAGAGGTGTTAAAGGGGTAGTTCACTCAAAAATAAAATTGTGTCATCATTTATTCACCCTTCACTTGTTCCAAACATTTCTTTCTTTTGTTGAACACAAAAGAAGATATTTTGAAGAATGCTATTGACTTCCATAGTATTTTTGTTCCTACTATGGAGATCAATGGTTACAGGTTTTCAGCTTTCTTCAAAATATCTTCTTTTGTGTTCAAGAGAATAAAGAAACTCATAAAGTTTGTAAACACTGAGTAAATAGTAGGTACATTTTCATTTTTGGGTGAACTATCCCTTTAATGCAGGCACCCACAGTCTCTAATCCAGCATTATTCAGAGGCAAACATGTACCTGAACACAGATGTGCTGTGATCCAGGGGTTTGCAGATGTGCTCGGCCAGGCAGAATCACTCGCCGCACAGGTGTCCCCAAAAAACGGGAAACGCACCTGACGCACTGCAACCGTAGCAGATGATGAGAGGCGCTCATGATGACGACATCACAAATCACTTCAGATCAATTACAGATGTATTGAAATGAGCCTAGAAGGGAACAGCAGGAGGTATTAGGATATTTAACTTTGTGACAACAATGTATGATAAAGCAATTAGAAATAACTTAATAACCACTTGGAAATTCTCTGTTTCTCGAGAGTTTGTCATGATATACTGTTATGTTAATGGGACGGTTCATCCAAAACTGTAAGTCTGTCATTTACTCACCCTTCACTTGTTCCAAAGTGGTTTGAATTGGACTTGAACACAAAGGAAGATATTTTGAAGAAAGCTGAAAAACTGTTCCTACTGTAGAGGTCAATGGTGACATGTTTTCCTACTGTAGAAGTCGATGGTGACAGGCTTTCCTACTATAGTGGTCAACGGTGACAAGTTTTCCTACTATAGAAGTCAATGGTGACAGGTTTTCCTACGATAGAGGTCAACTGTGACAGGTTTTCCTTCTATAGAAGTCAATGATGACAGGTTTTCCTACTATAGAAGTCGATGG
>CAIGQZ010001108.1:2275155-2297143 GCA_903798205.1 Danio tinwini
GTGTGTGCGTGTGTGTGTGTGTGTGTGTGTGTGTGTGTGTGTGCGCTGTTAACCGGCATACCGCTTGATTTCTTGCTTCATCACTGCAGTAACAGAAAATCTGTTACTGTGACAGCCCTAGTCGCGTGGCCACTAAAGTTTTCAGTGTGCACTCAGTTTTCTCCTTTCTGATCGGCCAACACAGTTGTGTTCACTTCAAATGCAGAAAAATTTACCACACCACAGGATAGTAAAATACCTTTTTTTTCTCATGTTTGCATTGACTTGTATGCAATATACTCACATACTTAATTCCGCATTTGGAACCCAGGTGTGAACCCAGGATAAAAGGCTTTTATCACCACCTGTGTCTTTAACATGCATAACTGCGTTTTTGTGTTTTCATGTGGATGGAGATTTTTTTTAAACAAAGGTGGGGAAAACTGTTTATAAAAGTACCCGTTTGCGTTATTGCGAATTTCATTTGAAGACTTGACAAAATTACATTTCTGGCCTTGGTAGCATTCTTTGTAACTAAAACTAAAACCATAAATGATTTTGTTATTTAAAAAAGTTTTAACTAAAATGTAATGTAAAAAATCGTAAAAAAAAAATTGTGCTTTCAGGCTTCCAAAACAATACTGTTATTTAAATGTACTAGGGCTGCACAATATATAGTTTCAGCATTGATATTGCAAAGTGATCATTTGCAATAGTAACATTGCGAGCATATGCAATGTTGAGTCTTGGTATAATTCATCATTTGCATGTTTTTAAGGTTTTTGACTGGATGACGATTTTAAAGCATTCATGCATTAGAAATTGTAAAGTTTGTAACTTTAATAACAATTAAGTATTTACTTCTTTTTATACAACGAAGACTTCACAGTATTATTTTACATTTGATTATTCAGTTTCTGTATACCTGAATACTGTTAGACTCTTCCGAAAACATAAAAAAAAATATTAAAAAATAAATTGTGTCATTTTTATTTGATCAGATTAAAGAATATACACCTAATCTACAATGGAAACACATTTACCTAGAGTATAACTTCCTTATTGCATGTCAAAAGAGTAATGTTATTTTGGCCTTAAAAGAGGATGTGACTGAAAAAATCAAAACAAACATTAATCTCAATAATATTATTATCTTTATCATTATCTCACATTATAATTAATGATTTTTTTATAATCTGCAAAACATTCGAAGCAAAGGACCATCATCAAATTAGACCCAATCTTCTAAATGCAAGATAACATTGGATTAATTCAACAATAATTAACTTGTCGTCTTCCGCTCTAAGCACAACTAATGAATAATGAATGGAAATGGTTTCTCTGCCTGCAGGAACTTTATTTTTTTATTACTGATACATTGTGCTAGTTTCCCAGGAAAATTATATGATTTTATGCTCTTGTACACATGGAATGGAAATAGTGCTGCATTTACAGACATTTAAAGCATTAACTCAATTTAATGTACTCATAAAAGTTGCAACTTTGGTTGGAAAGATAGCTTGTAATACTAAAATAACACTGCAGTGTTTAGTTTGTTAGATGGTTTTAAATAATCTTGAGTTTGGAAGATGTCAAGTACTTGAATTAATCTTTCTTGCTAGTCTTTATGAATGTTTAGTTTTTGGCCATGTGCTGCCGTGAGACACTACAATGTTTCTTTCATAACTAGCGTTCTCAACACAAACAGATCTGAATAGGCTTGGATGAAAATTTGAAATGATTCCGTCTCATTTGTTTCTGTTTATTTTGTAGAGTCAAATAAATGTAACTGACGAAATTGTTTGGAGAAACACAATGAAACCTGCCAGCTAGTTTCTTCAAATAAACCACCAAGGGTTTTGTATTAGGTTCTCTCTTGCTCCTTTTCATATTGTGGGAGGTGAGAATTATTATGCTTGAGAACTTTGTGAGTAAGAATGAAGATGCAGGGGCGGACAGTGTCGTACAGGAAGTCCCGTCGTAGCCATGAACGGTGCGACGCATCGCTGACAGGAAAGAGCACAGAGAAAGGTGGGCGAGCTGAAGAGTAGAAGTATCACACAGGGCTTATAATACTTTCGTTTATCATATCATGGCTCAAAGTGAAAACATGCCTGCTCATATTAGAGTTTGATTAGTAATATGCTTTCTGGAAGGACAGATTTATGCCAAGGATTTTTGTAGTTGCTGCATAATCGATGATCAGCAAATGTTTCACAGGTTTGGTTCAGCTAAACTGTTTTGCATGGAGCATATGGTTTTGTAAACCACGAATGAAATGTAGTCTCTAATGAGTGTTTCATTTATTTTTAGATTTTTATTTATTTTAACATCTTTAGTTTATTTGGGCTTGCAGATGTATGCACTTCTACTCTGGAATCACGATCACTCTATAAATGCATAAATAATTCTACATAAAACGATCACTCTATAAATAAATTTCATTACGTTACTCTGAGCTGTTTGACTTAGGCCATGTCCAAATGAACACAAGTATTTTCAGAACTGCAGTTTTTTTTTCTACACTCTCAGAAATAAAGCTTCAAATTCTGTCACAAAAGGTACATTTTTGTTCCTCACAGGCCATTAAGGGTACATATTAATACCTGAAAATTACAAATGTGTACCTCATTAGGCTCAGCTCAATTATCAATATTTGGACTTCGCACAACACCTGGACATGACTTCAATCATTTTTGGTGATGCAATATAAATCACCCATACATTAAAAAAACAACAACAATTCTAGCAACATTTTTGCTGATTGTGCAACATCTCTATCTCTATTGCAGGTGTCAGTATGCTAAAAAACACTATAGTATTTACTATAAATTACTATAGTTTATTTTCATGTGGGTGCCTGACAACAAAAAATATATCTGGAAGCAGAAATCATAGCCTCTGTTACTTTTTACCTTGCACTTTTTTTGTTAACATTATTATTTATTTAGGATATGCGTTTTCACATTCTTATTCCAATGCCTAATTATTCAATTGTTAAAATTACTATAATTTAATTAAAGATTTTTAAGAATAAAATATGATGTGTTCTTTGGAAGAGTGCACGTGCACTTGCAAATATGATGATATTATATTGTCATTCTGGCATTATATAATGATGAGTGGCATAAAATGTTCTTAAAAATGACACTAATGTTCTTTATCACAATATATTTTGGTGCAATATATCGTACTACAAAAAATAGATATCGAAACAAGTTATACCTCACAGTATCTTAAAGTTACAAAAGTGTAAACAACAGGTACTAATATCCACCTGTACCTTTTGAAAAGCCTCAGTGACAGATTTTGTACCTTTATTTCTGAGAGTGTATGCAGTTTCACTGTTTGTCCAACAGAGTATTGGATGACTGAAGTAGGGTTGGGCAATGTCGACCAATTTGGAATCGTACGATGTCTAATGTGAAACATCACGATGGACGATGGCATCGTCATCATAGGTGGCGGTGAATTATTTATGAATAAATAATTCATAACAAATTAATTATTTGTAGCCTACCGTTTCAACTACTTGAACCGCATGGTCTTTGTTTTACCCATAATCAAATCATAAATAAGATAAGTTACACACAAATTACCACCTGTCAATCACTTTTTTTCACAGGACTCTGGCATGAATAGGCAGAGTGATCTGTGTCGTTATAGTGGCGTCGGTAAAAAAGGTGCACAACCCACCAACAGTATCTGAGGTTTCCTGCTAAACTTACTTGGTACGAGCGTGAAAACGAAAGATTGAAACAGTATACTGACGCGGTGACGCGTTACTTGATAAATTCAAAAGGCTAAAGAGTCGTTAGATAGAGGATTAATTAAATATCACCTTTAACAACTATAGTAAGATGCGATACAGCGGTACATCCTTGATAACTGTCCGACGTGCACTGCTCTCTGCAGCTCAGACTAGCGCATGACAGTGTGTGTGTGTGTGGTCACATGATGTGAGTTTTCAGCGGACGGAGGGCTGTTCAGAAATGCTAGGTGAAACGCTAGTGTGGACGTGGATAATTTTCGTTCTAAAATGCCATTTTAAAACTAAGACGTATTAGTGTAAACGGGGCCTAAGCATGTATTTTTCACGAGCAGGTTTGGGGCGGGGAAGAGGATCAGCGATGCCTGCTCAGCATCGTGATATCTATCACAGATGGGCGATGGCATCATCTATCGACCGAACCCTAGACTGAAACCGAAACTTTCTGAAAATTCCGGCCAGGTTCAGGTTGAAGATTTTCCGAAGCTCCGGCTACAGTGTGGTTGTGTGGACACTACAACCAGAGTTTTTGCCTCATGACGTTCAGTTTTCCCCTTTTCTGATTGGCCGGCACGGCTGGGTTTACACTTTAGGTTATTGCACACTGAATCTGAAATTTCCATCTGTAATTTTCACACGTTAAAAAAGAAATTCGACCTCACGTTGTGTCAATCATATTGTCACACTGCCTCTGAAACTTTTGTCTATCATAAAAAATATAAACCAGGTTTGAATTCAATTCAATTCAATTCATCTTTATTTGTATAGCGCTTATACAATGTAGATTGTGTCAAAGCAGCTTCACATGGAAGTTTATAGTGAATCGAAACGGTGTCAGTTCAGTTTTCAGTGTTTAAGTTCAGTTTAGTTTAGCTCAGTTCAGTGTGGTTTAATAATCACTACTGAGAGTCCAAACACTGAGAAGCAATTCCATCGATGTGCAGCTCTACAGATCCCGAACCATGCAAGCCAGTGGCGACAGCGGCGAGGAAAAAACTTCACCAATTGGCGAAAGTGAAGAATTTAAAAAACCTCGAGAGAGACCAGGCTCAGTTGTGAATGTGTTTCAGAATGTGTTTGTTTAATTGTTTTTCCTTTTCATATCTGAAAAGGCGCTTTGAGAGGTGTACAAGCGAAAAGCCAAATACAGAATGCCGTCATTTGAGCTACAGATAACTTTATGACAAACACAGTGCATAAAATAAAGACAGAATAAAGCGGACAGTTGAGAACCCGTGACTGGATTCAGTGGTTGGCGCACCTCTGCCCTGCTGCTGTTTGGTGTGTATTTGTGTGTCCATACATTTGGCGTACTGCTCATAGACATTGTAAAAGAAAGCATGATCCGCTTTCGGTCTATTGCTTTGACACATCAACGCGGCTACCATCTACTATAATGTCAATATGTACTGCCAGTCTCTGTTTAAGATTTGATTACGTACGTAAATGTGTGAAGTATCACAAGCAATGCATCAAAATTCCACTGATTTCCTAAAATACGTTATACTTTGCATTTCGGAATAATCCTGCTCAGCTCTTTGATAATGAGCTGAACTCTCCTTCCTCTCTATGCAGTATTGGATGAACACAATATGTAGCCTATTCCTCTTTTTTTCTATATTGGAGAACAGAGGAGAACAGTGTATCATTGCATAAACTGATTCTGAAATGTTTAGCATTTTTTTTGTAATGGATTAATTAATTAATATACATTGCGTATGTGTACCAGACAAATATTTTAGATATAAATACAAAAAAAACGCATACGAAAATTTCAGACTTAAGACCTTTAAGATGAAGACTTGAATGAGACTTGAATTCCATACGCTCATGGCAAAGCATTGCATATTCCGAATCGTTCACACTGTGGGACGGTAATCTGCCTCTGTTCTCATGTTTGTATTGACTTGAATGTAATTTACTCTCGAAAATACTTAATTCCCCATTTGGAACCCAACTAAGCATAAAAGTGTCATTATCTCACCTGTTGCTTCGTTTGCCATTAAATTCTGAAAATACCCATGTACACTGGCTTAGTTCTGCAATGCTTTTCATATTTTTTTTATGTTTCAGATTGATAAACAGTTTTGTGAGATTTAAGTTTTTTTTTCTTTCAATAAAACATGTTCAAACTGGCATGTTCACATCGTCTTGATACCTTCTTTTGATTGCCATATCTTAAGAATGTCTCAACATTGTCGAGTAGGCTTGACAAATCTTCTGATCTGCTTAATAAAGTAGAAAGTACATATACTTTCACTCTATGAAATACACATTCGGCTAGTATCAGGTTGGACCATTTCTGCTATCACAACTGCCTTAATTCAGTGCCATAGATTTAGAAAAGTGCTAGAAAAGTGCTACTGACATGTAGGCATGGGTCGGTATAAGATTCTGACGATATGATAACCTTGGATAAAAATTTCACGGTATCACGGTATTGTGATTACTGCTTTAAAATATATTCTTTTTTAATGTCTGGGTAAAAAACTAAAAGTTTTTTCCCCTTTGAACACGATATATTTTATTTTGAGAAACATTTATAATATTTTGGAGCAGTAAACGTGCCAGGCCAAATAATGAAAATTAATCATTGACGTCTGCTGTCTTCATTAGTTTCAAAAACACAGATTTATTTACAATTTAAAATGGCATATTTGGATATGTTCTGCTGGAGATGCTGTTGTTAAAAAAAAGGTAAATAAAAAATGTTTACACATACCTTAGGAACGGTATTAGAGAAAATGTTGGCGGTATGAAAACCTTGACTTTTCCAAACCGCGGTATACCTTGAAAACGGTTATCATCCCATGCCTACTGACATGATAACATTACATAGTTGCTGCAGATTTGTTGACTGCACATCCATGATGTGAATCTCCTGTTCAAGAAGATCCCAAAAGTGCCCTATTGGATTGAGATCTGGTGTGGTCAGGCATGGGATGATAACCGGTTTCAAGGTTTACCGCAGTTTTGGAACAGTCAAGGTTGTAAAACCGCTAAAATGATCTGCTATACCATTCCTAAGGTATATATAAGTTTTTTTCAATGTGTTTTTTTATGTGTTTTAAAGAAATCTGTAGTTTTGAAACTAATGAAGACAGCAGAAGTCTGACATGTTAGCCTGACATGCGTACTGTTCCATAATATTTTAAATCTTTCCTAAAATAAAATATGTTGTGTTTAAGTAGTTTTTTTTACGCAGACATTTTTTTAAAAAAACATGATGTTTTTATCCAAGGTTATCATACCACCAGAAATGTATACCGTGCCCATGTCTAGGTGTGGTTATTGTGGAGGCCATTTAAAGGGTTAGTTCACCCAAAAATTTTAATTGTGTTTATTAATTACTCTTCCCTCATCTTGTTCCAGTGTCCTGAGACAAATTAAGATACTTTAGATCAGTGCTCCCCAACCACTGGGGTCCTCAATGGAAATATTCCATTGGAAATAACGAACTTGCACGAACTCTAGAAAAGACACGATATGCAAACAGCCCCTTAAGCCACCGTCATTTGCGATCTCCAGCAGTTGATCTTCTTGCACAGACATGCTGGATTTACCCGATTTGTTGACAAATGGGTTGTGAATCTGTTTCTTGGCAGTTCGTGGGTTCTTCACTGGGCCTTTTTCCCTTAGGAAAAAAACTCTCCAAAGACGTCTGTTTCTTACTCATTTGGCTGCTTGTGGGTTAAAATTGGGCATTCAAGTGATCGAGATGTGAAGCAAGATAATACATTTAATATACATTTACATTTTTCAAAATAAAAGATTTTTCAAAATAAAATATCATTTAGACAATAAAACGGAAATAATTAATTATTTCTTGTACCGGCCTGGTACCAATTGATCCATGGATTGGTAACGGTCTGCGGCCCGGTGGTTAAGGACCACTACTTTAGATGAAATCCAAGAGCTCATCTCTCTTCCTCCACAGACAGCAATGGTCCGAGCCCACAAAATGAACCAAAAACATTGTCAAAACATTTTATGTGACTGCAGTGGTTCAACTGTAACCACACAATGCTCCAAAAACTCTTGTGTGTACCAAAAATAAATCATTTGCTAATATCCTCTCTTCAGTCAGTCCAGGTCCCAGCTCGCATTTACTACGAGCAATATGATGCTTGTGTGTTGCCCTGCTGACTCAATGGCAATACGTTGTACTGTTCAAATAGTAGATGCACAACCTGACGACCTGATGAAGCAGAGAAAATGTGGTCTTGGAGCTTCATATGATTACAGTTGAACCACTGAAGCCACATGGAATGTTTTGACAATGCCTCAGTTTGCTGTTATCTGACAGAAGTGTCATTAGTCTCTTATCTGCTGCTGCTGCTGTAGCTCATCTGCTTCAAGGTTCAAAGTGTTGTGCATTCAGGCATTTAGCAAACCTCAATTGCAAAGAGTGGTTACTTTAGTACTATCGCTCATAGTCTTTCTGTCAGCTCAAACCAGAATAGCCATTCTTCATTCTTTCCTTACTGACTAAATTCATCGATTTGCTACGATGTGATTAGCTGATTAGATACTTGAGTTAACAAGCAGTTGAAGAGGTATGCACAATATAGTGGCCAGCACACATTACAGCCCTGTTAACGCTGTGTGATTTTTAATAATCTTTTACGATTGTCAGACTGTACAAACATGATTATCACAACACACTGTAATGGCTCGTTTCCACTGACTGGTACAGTACGGTACAGTACGGGTCGGTACGGGTCACCTTTATCAGGCTTGCATTTCCACTGCTAAAATGGTACCAATGGTACTCTTTTGGTGGGCGTGGTGTACGACAGAAAGTTGCAGTCAACGTCATTTTCACTCGAGAAAATGTCTGAAGTAAAGCTGTACGAGTTGCTCACATATCATATGAGAAGGACTTCTCACAAAACAGATGCTTTACACACATAAATACTTCTGTATAAATGTTTATTACTCATTTTTCTATGAACATGAGTTGATTATAACTGCAGATCAATGACAGTGCGAAATAGCCTACTGCAAGGTCTGCAATTATATAAAATAAATAAATAAATAAATATATATATATGAACACATACAGAGCCTTACAGTCTCCGATATGTTACCAATAACAGAAAAACTACACACCGCATACATTTAGCCCTTATTTTGGTTCAAACAGCAGAAAATAGAGCCCAGTCAGTGCAGACCTCTCATGATTAAACGTGTCTGTAATCTTCAGCAGCACGTGTAGCCTCTTGTTAGAAAGTAATTCCATCATTCCGAGTTCATAGTAGTTTAAAATAGTAGTTAAACATGGCAGTTTGTTCACGTTTGCTGAAAAAATAATGTGCTCCTTTTTTTCGGCTTTTCCTTTTGTTTTTTGGCGCGTCACTCTCGCGTTTGTCAGTTTCTGACAGGATCAGGTTTCAAAAGCAAGTCAATAATCAAGCGCACGTTATTATCATCAGTTCAAGAAGTTTGTTATTTCAGATATAGACGCGCAAACAAAAAAGCAAAACCGATCGCGCTTCAGACTGGCTCGTAAAAAACTGCGGGGCACAAGATAAAATCTGCTCTTTTTTTTTGGGCTTTGTGGCTGTTCATCAAGACAGCGACAATGTTCATTTGAGCCCAGATCGAACAGGGCTCATTATTATATGTTATTATATGAATATATAATCTCTCGGCTGTGTATGAAAACATGGGGGCTCCTTTGTTTTCATTCTGGTTTGTTGCGTGAGCTTGTGACGTATCTCTGTAAACCAATAGCGTTCAGCTGCGCGTCTAGCTCTGCCTTTAGGACCTTTTGGGACCCTTTCTCGTGTTTGGTACCTTTTCGAAAGGGTGCCGAAAAAGTGGTACGGTTCGGTTCTGTATGCCTTTTGACAGTGGAAACGGCCATAAAAGCGTACCGAACCGTACCGTACCAGTCAGTGAAAACGAGCCAAAAGATCTCAGTTCGACAATCAAGATTCACAAATCACAGACACACACAAGAATCAGCAGTTTGACACGTTCAGAAACCCACATTCTAAGATAATGCCTCACAGCAAACATGAACATCTGTAGCATTAATTTTACTTATAACATTCATTTATACTAAAGCCAGAAAAAAAATCTATATTTCCCTGAGGTGGTTTGAAGTTGTCAAGCTTATTGCATAATCAGGTTCAGAGCTTCAATTGGTTCTTGGTTTGATCTTGGCTCATCGTAAGAGAAGTCCCACTGCAGAAAAGTGTCTGAGTTCTTCTGACACTGCAAGAATTTTCATTATAATTTGTTATAACCGGGGCTATTAATTGGCTTTTAGTCAAACCAACGATCTAAACCACAGATTTGAGCCTAGTATTATAGAAATCGTTTAGTAGTTCCTAAATTTGACCAAATCATGACAGAAATCGCACAGGGGTGTGTTTCCGAAAACCATCGTTAGCCAACTAAGGTTGCAAGTTGTGTCGTTACAAACATAGTTTGTCGATTTGGTGTTTCCCAATTCCGTTGTTCCAACCAACATTCCCAAACTGCGTCGCAAACTTCTATGCTTGCAACTACACCTTTGGAGCTGTAGTTAGAAACATAGTTCCTGGCTGTATTCTATACCCAGTTATCACCCCTATGCCCTATTCATTTAGAACATTCTAACATTTAAACCTAGAGTTATTTTTTTAAAGTCATCTCTCTTAGGTGTAATTTGCTTTCAAAGCATTTTTAAAGTTCAGTTTTTGTAATCTTCATGTTTACAATTGCGCTCACTTCACAGAGCACTTTGAAAACATTGATGCCATTTAGAACACAGTCGTGGCTCATGGCGAAAGCTATAGGTGACCTATTATTTAAAAGCAACATTTACATTACGTCTCCAAAGCTTGTGAAAACAAAAAACATAGCATATGTTAATCGTTTAAATTTATAGTAGGTTATTTATTAAGTATCTGTACGGTATATGACATGGGCCTATAATGTTGGTTAGAACATTTCTGCAGTGGTTTACATGTGTCAAATTGTAAAAGAAGACTTAAAAAAAAAAATAAAAATAAACAATATCTTACTCAATAATAATAATAATCATCATCATCATTAATATTATTATTATTATTATTAAAGTAAGATTTTTTCATTTCTCAATGAATGATAATAATATTAAATTGTATTTCTTAATAAATTGCCTCATTTATTTATTTATTTATATGTTTTATATATGATATTAGAATACGTGTTAGCTTTTGTAAGTGATTTTATGTTTTAGGATATATAATGTTCTCAAATATATTTGTAAAGGAAACGTGTCTTATATAAGCCGTTTAAATATATTTCAATTAATATAAAAAACGAGTGCATGTTTTTAGCAAAACTAATATTGGATTTATTTTTTTTATGCGTGAGCGTGTAAAACAATATATTTTGCACAAAGAAATTATGGGGTTCTTCTCTAAAGAAGTTGTTACCACCCCGTTTAGAGCATCATTATGGGCTTTTTACGTTATAACTAGGCCCAAACAGAATCTGCGTGCGCAGAATTCCACAGATTTTCTGCAAAATGCCGCAGATTACCGCAGATTTTTAGCCCATCATTAATTCTGTTTATTTACTTGAGTAAATGTGTGTTAATCTGAATTTATTCAGTTTTTAAATTACACATATTTCACATATTAAGGTTTTAGTTATGAGACTCCCAAAATAATTCCACAGAAATCCGCAGATTTTTACCAAAATTATCCCCAGAAATTGCAAAAAACGTCCTAACTAACATGATTCAAACGACGGATCTGCGACAGAGAAACTGCGGGTTTTGGGAAACACTTGTCACTACATCATTCTTTTCCCAAACGATGCATCATACTATAATAGTTTAGCCGCGAGTTACGTTGTTTTTTGGGAAACACACCCCAGTTTTAGCAGGGCTTTAGCGAAGGCACTGATTACCATACATCATGTAATAAGAAGCGTATTCATCACAAGTGGAAGATCCTACATGCTTTTTACATTGAAAATTGAGTATGAAAAAAAGCTTGCTTGTCAGAACTAGTCAAAAAAACATCAAAGCAAGGTATTCGTAATTCACTGTATTGTATCAAAACATACGGAATATAATTGAAATCATAAATCTTCTTTATTTGCTTTTGTGCACTCCCACAAAAGATATGTAGTGCATGATAATATAAGAAGGAAGGGTCTTGAAAAAATCTGAACACAATGCAATTGAATGCATGTTAACCCCATGCGGAAATAGTAAGGTGTCCTGGCTGACCACTTATTATCAGATCACTATAAACAAGTTTGTTGCACATTAAAAATGAACAAAAATTAACACAATGAGGTTGTGTGATAATGCAAAACATAATGAAGTGAAGTGTAGCATTGCATATTGCTATTCGACATTGATTTGACTATGCAGTAAACTGTACTGTTTGCTTCAACATGACCTCAGAACTTAATTGAGATCTTTACATTTGTTTTGGAAATCTGTTTGCAGACTCAGAATCTCACATTTTTAGTAAACAAATTCAAGCAATAATATCTGTGTTTTGTAAATAGTTATGATTCCTTTTAAATATGACATTAAATGTTTAAATGCTGTTTGATTTGTCCAAACAAGCCTTTTTTTTGCTGTTGTTGTTTAGACTCTAAGTTCATTTTCGCATATGGTGTTCATTAACAAGAATGCGAGAGAAGAAACATTTAGGGAAACGGAAGGGGAATAGGGGAATGTAATTTGGGACATGGGTTGGCTTTGCCGTTCAAAGAAACCATGCATGCCAAATCCAGATTGGTTTCTCTTTCTAGAATATATAGATCTCATGCTGCTCCTGCATCTCTGTGGTTCTTTCCATGTCACTTTTTCTCTCATGTCAACGTGACTGTAAATTTGTTCAATGTTCCCAAAGTTTTAGGCATAATAAGTGCTTTTTGTTCATAAAGTTTTACAGACTGTATCCTTCTCTGGCCTTGGAAATCTCACTGGACTCATTTTGTTGGTCTCAATCAGGCTCCACCTATCTGAAAATCTGTAGCTGAGATACAGGATGTGGAGACTGATGTTTCTCGCCAACATTTATCAAAATAAAATTGAGGGTTTGCATTGTGCAAATGTCAATGTTGTTATCTTTGCCCCTTAACTGTCACCATATCACAGGTGGGGCGTTTTTTTTTTTTCTAAATCTAAACTCATCTACTAACTATATATGCATATGCATATGCCATTTATCATTTTCAAGTTTGAACTCAAAGTGGGATGACAGTTTTTCTCTATTTCTTCTGTATTTTCAATATATTTTTGCTAAATTAATCTTATGTACTACTCAGTCTTGTGGCAGTTTTTAAATGTCCTTCATAAATGAATGAACTCAAACTTGAACAGTTAAGGCGTGACAGGAAAACACTATAGCTGAAAAAATTTATTATATGAACCATGCAAATAAGCAAGAATTCAAATTGTGTGAAAGTAAAAAAAAACAGAGATTTATTTTAATTTATTTAGTAAAGTTTGAATAATTTTGCCACATTTTTTTTAGCTTTTTTTATTTGATGTATTTTTACCTTTATTTTTATTTCAGGTTTCCAAATTTTTAAATAATACTTTAAATAATACTAATTTGTTTCATGCTATTGTCAAGTAGGAATGGGCCGGTATAAGATTCTGATGTTATGATAACCTTGGATAAAAATATCCCTGTTTCACGGTATTGTGATTACTGCTCTAAAATATGTTATTTTTAAATGTCTGGGTAAAAAACTAAAACTTTTTTTCCCACTTTGAACACAATATATTTTATTTTGAGAAACATTTAAAATATTTTGGAACAGTAAACATGCCAGGCTAAATAATTAAAATGAATTATTGACTTCTGCTGTCTTCATTAGTTTCAAAAACACAGATTACATTACAATTTACAACAGCATCTTTTGAGATCTTTTCTGCTGGAAATACTGTTGTCCTAAAAAACACAACAACAACAAAAAACATTTAAAACAAATCTTATATTCAGTACTCGGAAAAATTAAGTACACCCCATTTTGAAAATGAATATTTGTATTCATTTCTCAGTGAATACAGGTTGTATATTTCAGTTAATTGAATAAAACTGATTTATTACACGGATATATTTATTAAAATAATATTTTAGTCACTGAATATCTTTAGAAATAGAAAGACAATACATTAAAATTCATGCGAAATATTGGGGAAAACAATTACAAACTATAAAATCTCAACAAAATTTTATACATTTTGCTTCTCTTGAATTTTGCTCTTTTTTATGTTTTATTTAATATTTTTCTTGAACATAAATTTGGGTCAGTTATCATAAGTTATTTTGTTAGATTAGCTCCAGATTTGGTTTCTGTACTGACTAATCTAATGTATATGCACAAATCTAATATTATAAAGCTTCCTATAGAAAATATTAACTTAAATGAGAGGTTTGTGGGGGGTGTACTTATATATGCTGAGCTATTTATATTGTAGGAACGATATAGCAGAAAATGTTGCCGTTGCCGGGAATGTTGTCATCATCCCATGCCTATGGTCAAGGCAACATTTTAAATTTTTTTACTTTATAATTTATTAAATATGTACAATTTAAATATTTTTAAGTTACAATATTTGTTATTTTTATTTAAATTTTCAAAAATGAGGTATAATAAGTAGCTTTTGTTAAACAATAACATCACTGATACCAAATTAACAAAGTTTGAGTACAAGCAAAAGTTGATTTTGTTACTTTTTTTTAACTGTATTGTCATGTTTTCTAGTACAAATATTTAAACAATCCTAAATTTAACATTCCTAAATAGGAAGCACTTACTTGGGGAAACAAAATGGCATAAGTTATAAAATCATGTTTATGGTTTAAGGTAGAAAAAATCTAAAAAACATATATGTATAAATATTTTGCAGTGTAACCATTTTCTCAGGCACTTGTCTCCAAACTATGAAGCTTGTTTGCAATCATGCATATGCTGTGTGAAAGTGAAAACTGCAGAATAAAGAAATAATAATAAAAAATTGAACACAAACCACTAATTGGTTCCTCATGTGCACAGGAGTGCCTGTTCACATCGCTGCCTGATAGATGTGGCTCGGAGCACATCTGACAGACCATACGAGACTCTTGGAAAGAAACTGGCCTGGTGTTAATGAAACTAACCAATCTTTAGCCAACATGTTAAGACCCTGCACTTTTAGCTTTCAGGCTGCAGCAGATTATAAACCAGAAGCACAAAAACAATGAAGCTATCTTTGTCCTTCTGGCGACTAAAACAACAGTAGAAATTCATAGAGGCCAATTAAAGTCTTTTTTTTAACCACTTGTTGCTATCTCTGCCATTCTCGCCCACTCTTTTGTCCAATGGCAGACAGACTGTGCCACATAATCGCGGCCTTGTTAGTGCCAGCGTTACCAGCCCACTAGCATTTTCTGCATTTCTGTTTACATGCTGGCTTGAGTTTATTAGGTGCAATCAGAATAAAACAAACCCCTTATAATTTCTTTTATGAGTGCTTCTTGACCATAATAGCTGCATTTAGTAGACTTAGAGGACTACATTTGAATAGTCTTGTGAAGTTACAAATAAACGGTGACTGAGAAAACTATTTTACGCCATTGAAGTGCAAACTATTTTTTTAATATCTGAACTTTTTATGCTTGTAGACTGGATTTATTAATAGTGCATCATGCTAAGGCACAGATGGTGATTTGACCAAACCTCAAGCATTAAACTTAGACTAAACTTGCCCCATTTACGCTAGCGAGATATATGATACTTCAAATTGGATGGCTTGCAATGTGAGCTATTACTTTTCTGAGCTTTCAAAATAGATTTTTTTGGGGTGGATAATAAAATGGGTAAAAAAAATCTTTAGACTATTATTGAAAGTCTATTTAGGACAAGAACGTTTTTAGTAAGCTCTTCTGACTTGGACCAGCAAATACTAAAACTCACCAAGAATACTTTTCAAGCATGCTATAAACTGCTTCAAATACCTCAGAACAGAAGTGTCCAAGCCATTGAGGTCCACTGTCTTGCAGAGTTTAACCCCAACCAGTGGTGAAAGTGTACTGAAAAAATATACTCAAGTAAAAGTACCATTACTTGCCAAAAAAAATGTGGTGCAGCAAGTAGAGTAAAATGATCAGTTATAAATGTTACTCAAAGTGTGAGTAAAAAATATACCTTCTAAAAGTACTCACGAGTACTTCTTGAAAATTATTTCACCTTATACACTACAAATTAAAAATTAAGCCTAGATCAGTGCATTTATTTTTGAAGAGCTTTTAAATTGTATTTATTTGCCATTCATGAAAAATGTGAGATAAATTTAATGTGAGAACAAATTAAATCAATATATGCACCTATAATTATCCAACAGAATGGAGGTTGATGCATTTACACGCTGAACGATATCTGTGTTTCCTTAAAACTAAAGTAATAAATAAAAATGGAGGGGGGTGATGGGGCAAAATCAAGCTGTGGCTAGGGCTGCACAATACTGTATATAATTTCAGCATTGATATCGCAATGTGTGCATCGGCAGTAGTCATATCACAAGATATGTAATGTTGAGTCTGAATTATAGTTGACCAGAAATCACAGACAACATCTGATTTGTGGAGTCACTGCTTAGTTTAATTATAACAGAGTGAACGTTTATCGTTTGCATGTGTGTAAGACCTTTGAGCATTTCAAGAGAGTTGAATAATGAAAAAGTATGATGTTTGGAGGTGTAATAAAGATTAATTGTATTCATTTATTTATTAGATTTAGACAAGGCAAGTTTATTTATATAGGACATTTCATACACAATGGTTATTCAAACAGGAATTTATGTAAAATGTATGTAATAACAAATGTATATAAAAATAAATTCTTAGAATTTTTGTTTTGTTTCTAATCCAAATATCTAGATTTTAAAGTGAAAATAAAATAATTTTAATTACCCCATTGGCATATAATTAGCTTGTTTTAAGGAAAAACTACTCATTTTGAATTATTTCTTTTGAAGGTGAAAACAAAACAATATTTTTACTTGATCTACAAAAAAAATTGATATTTGGATAAGAAACGAGACAAAGTAAGAAAAGCATTTTTTGCATTGTGTATATTCAATTTCTGTACCTGATACTGTTAGACTCCCCAGAAAACCGTCAAATAGAGCTATTCAAACCATCTTGTGAAATTGTATTCATATCGCATTATTTAGCGCAGAAAAATAAAATATTGCAATATCAGATTTTTCCAATATCTGCAGCCCTAGCTGTGACGACATGTTAATGCTTTTTATGTACTACAGGTGTATGGCTACAGGTGTCCAGCAGTTCTTGTGCTGCATATGATAGAACGCATGTGTTTGAAAACGTAATATTCTGTAGTGCATTTAGTTATTGTTTGAGGCCATTTTGCAATTTCAGTCGTCAATACAGTATCCTTCATCTTTTCATCAGTGACATGCAGACTAAACAGTCTCATAGTAATAAAGTAGTGACTCTAGGGTGAAGGAAAATAGCTTCAATGTAACAAATGTAATCATTGTTACATTTTGTCCGATACAGCACTAAAAATGTAAAGTAAAAGTACACATTTCTAAACGTCTTGGTGGTAATGTAGGATTTCTAAGAAAAAACTACTTATTCACAGTAATTTGAGTATTTGTAATTCTTTATTATACACCACTGAGCCCATCTCTATGAAAACACACATGATCAGCTAATCAAGGCCTTTAGACTCACTAGAACCTTCACATTTCTGTTTTTGGGCCACATCTCAGATCATTTTTAAGATAAAAAAATAGCTTTTTAATTAATTAGAAGAATACTCAATTATAATAATATTTATAAATTATAAAATAAAACAATGCTAAAGTCAGATATTCTGCTTTGAAAATGTGCGTTACGTGCCGGCACGCTGTCTTTGTTTTGGTTCTTTTAACCCGCCCAATGCAAGTTTAGCCAATTATATTTTAGCTCCCCGGGTTGCCTTAATGCAAAACAGCATTTTTTTATATTCATTCGTTAAAAAGGGCTCTCAAAGAAAGCACCCATGACCGAAATGCGACCTCTGGTGGACAGTAGTAACCCCAAAAGAAGACGTAGATTCAGAATTCCACATGAGGTTATTAATTATCAAATAATATAAATATTACGAACTTAAACATTATTTGAGTAGGTTACAATGTACCCCGTGTCGAGATTTGCAGTGATAAGCAATTTGGCAGTTTGCACCAGACGAAACATGACAGAAATTTAAATGCAGTGATTTAGAAGCACAGAATATGCACTCTAGGGGTGTCAAAATTAATCGTTTCTTCGGTGCACCATGATGCAGATGGGGACAATTCGATATCGGTTCAGTAATGGATCATAACTGGTTATTACGCACTGACGTCATTTATCCCCTATGCGCAATGTCGCGGTAGAATACTATGGCGAAGGAGGCGAGGGTGAGTAAATAAAACACTCTTACTACTTAAATAGCAGATCTTTCACTGACGATGAGGAATGGTAAAGCAGGAGCCGCTATTTCACTACTAGGGAGAAATGCTCTCCCTCTCCCTCTCCCTCTCTCTCTCTCTCTCTCTCTCTCCCAAACACACACACTTTGGGCATTTGACCTGTTGGCATGTTCGTGAGGTAAATTTTCCTCTCCTCTCGGCTGTTAAAGTTATACTTGTGGATCCAGACACAAGCGTGCCTGTGGTGCGAGTTTATTGTATTGTATTTATTCTATTACTGATTACCTGATAACAGCGTATTATGCGCATATAGATTGACCCGCGGTTGTTTTTCCTGCGTCACTCATGGGGCGCTTTCGTTTCTAATCGCAGCCCTTTCTGTTGAGCGGGTGAAGACAATGACCAATAGGGGTGTAAGAACTTGCCAGTGCTCAAAAAGCAAGCGGGATAATATTAACATTAGTTTATTAGTTATGAATGCTCATGCTGTCTTCTGTGCATGTATTGGAGTTTTGTCTAAAACATTCACAAAGAGTGTTTTTTTTGAGCAGGTAAAATTAAAGGTACAGTTCATATATCATACTGCTTGTACTGTATTAAAGGACAAAATTCTACTACAAGTAATATATAAATATAAACATATTTATAGATTTTAATTTTAAAAAAAAATTCTTGTATTGTAAAGAAAAAAATAAAATTATGCATGGAAAGCATCGTCAATGCACCGTGATGCACAGAGATATTGAATTGAATCGAATCGATGGCATGATAATCTTAACCGAACCAAACTGTGAGACCAGTGTAGGGTCACACCCCTAATGCACTCACTCACGAAATGGCAAGGTTTATAACCTAATAAATACATATTAACCCTCTTTAACATTATTAAATGTAGTTGCTAAAGTCAAAGTTCTAAAGTTCAATTTCAAACAGTTAATGTTATTTTCAAGATCTGAGGTGAACTATCTGCTGCTGCGTTCAGTATATGGCAATAAATGTCATGTAAAATGCCATTCAAACTCACATTTTTAGCATTTAACACTGAATAAAGCGCATGTGGTGTACCTGATGTGATCATTGTCAGTTTTCTGTTGTTCAGCTGTGAGAAATATAAGCCATTTCTAATATATCGTCTTGAGGAGTTAGTTAGGACAAAAACTCCTTTTAATATGAAAGTATTCCTTCTATCGTGTGCCAATGCTTTTATATTGAACACGATTCAAATCAGCCTTTAGGCTCAATAGTTAGGCTCGCTCCTGCTCCTGGTCCTCAATCTGGCAGCCTGCACTTGCGTTTGTTTTGATTCAGAAATGCAATACCTAGTTCAACCACTGGGTGTCAAACTTACATACTGCACCTTTAAGTACTCTTGTAATATAATATTTAGGAATAGATATGAAAATAAAAAATAAATTTAATGTAAAAAATAGAATATTTAGCATAACCGTTTACATAAAGCATAAAAAAAGGAAATCCAATTATAATGAGTGTTTCTCTTGTTTAAGTGCAAAACACTCGCTATGTGTCATGTTAGCTTGAATTAGGTTTTTTGAAAATTATTTTAATATTTGTATTTTTTGAGGGATACATGCTATATTATTGACTTAAAAATATTATTTGCATTAATAATTAACTAAATTAATTTAGTAATTGCTTTTATTTTTCATTCATTTTATCTTTTTTTAAATAAAAAATAAATCAAATTTAACCGGTATTTATACAGACTACTGACGTTTGGTTACTGTGACAGCACTAGTTTATACTGTACTGTTGTCTAGATGCAGTAAGGAATATCTACACCAATCAGAATATGTGGGAACTTGACAGATCAAAGGGCTGATCAGATTAAGTTAATGGGAAAAGATTGGTATCCTCAAACATCTGTCTTTCATTATAAACCATTTGGTTTTTCTCATTCAAACAGGTGTTTAGACAATATGGTTCGTTATATAACCTTGGATATGTATAGTGGGCATCTGAATTGGATCTGTCTAATTCCCACACAAAGCTAAAATGAAGAACTTGCAAAAAATAAGCACTTCTTTGTTCCTTTCTTTTGATATCGGTCCAAACCAGTTGGGTCATATTGTGTTACACTGCAGTTCGCTGTGCTAACACACAATGTACTTGGCAACTCAGACCCTTTGTTCTCTAACTGCATTGAATCTACCACAGAGAGAACATAGGTGGTCCTAATGTTGGAATCTAGGCCTGTTTTTAAGCCGTGCTAATTATTTTTGTGCCTGTGCCCATTTTACAGTAGCGAGAGCTACAAACTAGAGCTTTGGCCCTGTAGCGAGCTTTGCAGAATACATTGTTAACCTTTACAACATTTGTTTTACAGCAAAGGCTTAAAAGTGGAGGGAAATGGAGACCCATATTTTGAAACAAAAAAACAACAACACTACAGTATGCACACATGTAGCATTTTAAATCTGGCCAAATTTGCTTAAAGAAAAATTGCAGATTATGGGCCAGATTTTTTTTTTTACATTTTTGTAAGAGCACAATTCCAAAATGAAGAAATTGGGCGTGGAAATTTCTGCACATGATTAGCAAGATGTACATTTTGACAACTCTTTGTGTTCTTTGACAATTCAGCGACAAGGAGAATGGATTGCATGCAATGTCTGAGGGAACTTAAATTACGCTGGTGTTACATGACTCATCCTAGTTTTTGGTTCCAAGTTGTCTTAATTCCTGAAGCAAATTAAAAATAGCATATTTGGCAATCAACATATTTGGGCGAAGAGTTTCTCTAGCATTACACATTTATAAGTCTCTGCCTTAAGCCTCATTCACACTATGAGCAACTCGCAGCGGCAAAGCAACAAGTGACCGTTTATTTCAACTGAGAGCATGCGACTTGCGGCGACCTCTGTCTATGCGAGCGACCGTGTACGTTGGCGACCAGGTGGGCGTGTCAAGCGATGCTAGAAAGTTGAGAATCCTTCAACTTTATGCAAATGATAACTTTCTTGAGGGACAGCTAATAGGACCAGCAGTAGAGCTCACGTGATCCTCTCTCAGCTTGCTCAGAGGCCGGTTGTATTCGTGCTGTCTCCCTGTATCTGTGGTTACACTCAATAAACAGCGGTGAATTTAGGGAACTGATGACCTTCACAGTAAATTCTGTTGAGCACGTCAACACAATGGCAAATCAGCGCACAAATGTTTGTGGGAAATGGACGCTTTTAACATTTCAATACCGAATGGTACCGAATTCCAGTATTGTGACAACCCTAATTGGTAGTGCTGGTGTAAAAACATTTATTGGCACCTGTACCTACTGGATAGAACCAATATTTATTTGGACTGATTCAGAACACAGATTTTGTTGCAACTGAAATGCTTTCGATGTCTATTAAAATAATAGGAGAGGTGTAAAAAGGTTTTTCTTTAGGTAACGAAATCAATTGGCTACAAAAGTGGCTAAAATCATAGTATTATAATCAAGTAATATAACTGCAATTTGTATTCATTATTTAACCTGCTTAGTGTATGTGTACAGCATGTTTCCATGCGTATGATGTATGAGCAGCTCACACATATGCGTTGAACTTTATTTTTCATTACTAAAGTCCTGCTCACACTGTGAGATTTCAGCCGCGATTTTGTCATCTGAGACAAATTTGGGAAATCCTAAAAGATTCCTGAAATCTTGGGCTAAAATCTGTCATCTTTGATCGTTGGTTTGACATGTTCACAGACAGCTGCTTTGTGCCTGTTGCAATTTGATTTTCTCTCCGATGCAGTGTGACAACAGCTGCGTTGAGTGTCAATCCAAGAACCAATAGGAGCTCTGAATTTGATGACGCTATTCA
>CAIGQZ010001108.1:2302143-2319074 GCA_903798205.1 Danio tinwini
GCTGTAGTCTACGGAGGTCGGTTTTGGCAGCTGAGCTGAACCAGACGGTGATTGAAGTGCAGAGGATAGATTGGATGACAGCTGAGTAGAACTGTACGAGCAGCTCCTGTGGCAGGTTGAACTTTCTCAGCTGACGAAGGAAGTACAGTCTCTGCTGGGCTTTCTTTACAATGGAGTCTATGTGAATGTCCCACTTCAGATCCTGAGAGATGGTGGTGCCCAGGAACCTGAATGACTCTACTGCAGCCACAGTGCTGTTCATGATGGTGAGTGGGGGGAGTGCAGGGGGTTTCTCCTAAAGTCCACTATCATCTCCACTGTTTTGAGCGTGTTCAGCTCCAGGTTGTTGTATCTGCACCATAAAGCCAGCCGCTCCACCTCCTGTCTGTATGCAGACTAGTCACCATTCCGGATGAGGCCGATAACAGTAGTGTCATCCGCAAACTTCAAGAGCTTAATAGAGGGGTCTTTTGCAGTGCAGTCGTTTGTGTACAGGGAGAAGAGCAGTGGGGAGAGAACACATCCCTGGGGGGCACCAGTGCTGATGGTGCGGCTGTCTGATGTGATTTTGCCCATTCTGACTAGCTGTTGTCTATCTGTCAGAAAGCTGGTGATCTATTGACAGACAGAGCTAGGGACAGACAGCTGGGTCAGTTTGTTCTCGAGCAGTGATGGGACGATGGTGTTAAAGGCAGAACTGAAGTCCACAAACAGTATCCTTGCGTAGTTCCCTGGTTTGTCCAGATGTTCTAGGATATAATGCAGTCCCATGTTGACTGCATCATCCACAGACCGGTTTGCTCTATAGGCAAACTGCAGGGGGTCCAGCAAAGGTCCAGTGATGTCCTTCAGATAAGCTAGCACCAGTCTTTCGAATGACTTCATGGCCACAGATGTTAAGGCAACAGGTCTGTAGTCATTGAGTCCTGTGATCTTTGGTTTCTTTGGTATTGGGATGATGGTGGAGCATTTGAAGCAGGATGGAACTTTGCGCTGTTCCAGTGATCTGTTGAAGATCTGTGTGAAAATGGGAGCCAGTTGGTCCGCACAAGTTTTCAGACAGGCTGGTGAAACACCATCTGGGCCTGGTGCTTTTCGTCTCCTCTGTTTACTGAAGATCTGACGCACATTATCCTCACTGATCTGAAGTGCCGGGGTGGAGAAGGAGATGGCTGGAGGTGTTGATGGCTGTTTACTGAGGATCTGATGCCCATTATCCTCACTGATCTGAAGTGCAGGGGGTGAGAGGGAGATGGCTGGAGGTGTTGATGGCTGTGTAGGGAGATGATCCGGGTGGGTGTGAGGTGTCTGGTCAGAGGTGTCAAATCTACAATAGAAGATATTCAGCTCGTTTGCAAGATGTTTGTTGCAGTCGATACTGGGGGATGGCGTTTTATAATTTGTGATGTCTTTCAGGCCTTTCCATACTGATGCAGGGTCGTTGGCAGAAAACTGGTTTTGCAGCTTTTTGGCATAGCTTTTCTTGGCCACACCAATCTCCTTTGTCAGTGTGTTCCTGGCCTGATTGTATAAAATCCTGTCCCCGCTCCTGTAGGCATCCTCTTTTTCATGACGAAGCTGTCTAAGTTTTGGTGTAAACCATGGTTTATCATTGTTAAATGATAAGTAGGTCCTGGTAGGGATGCATAACTCCTCACAGAAACTGATGTATGATGTTACAGTCTCTGTGAGCTCGTCTAGGTTGGTGGCTGCAGCTTCAAAAACACTCCAATCAGTGCATTCAATACAGGCTTGTAAGACCTGCTCTGTGTCGTTGGTCCATCTCTTAACAGTCCTTAATACTGGCTTAGTAGTTTTAAGTTTTTGCCTGTAAGTTGGTATAAGATGAACCAGGCAGTGGTCGGAGAGTCCTAAAGCTGCTCTGGCGACAGAGCGATATGCATCCTTTATTGTGGTGTAGCAATGATCCAAAATGTTATTGTCTCTGGTGGGGCATGTGATGTGCTGTTTGAATTTAGGCAGCTCGTGTGTGAGTTTTGCCTGATTAAAGTCACAGAGAATGATAAAAGCAGAGTCTGGGTGTCGTTGTTCAGTCTCTGTGATCAGATCAGACAGCTGTTGTAACGCAGTCCTCACGTGTGCTTGTGGTGGAATGTAAACACAGACAAGAATGAACGAGGAGAACTCCCGCGGTGCATAAAACGGCTTACAGTTAATGAAAAGCGCTTCCACATCAGGACAGCACATCTTCTTTAACACAGTTACATCCGTACACCATCTCCTGTTGATGTAAAAGCATGTCCCACCACCGCGTGTTTTGCCCGTTGACTCCGTATCGCGATCTGCTCTGTGCAGCTGAAAGTCCGGTAAGTGTAATGCGCTGTCCGGAATGGCTTCGTTCAGCCAGGTTTCTGTGAAACACAGCGCAGCAGAGTTGTTAAAGTTCTTGTTTTCGCATGAGAGCAGAAGTAGTTCGTCCATTTTGTTAGGAAGCGAGCGGAGATTCGCTAGATGGATGCTAGGCAGCGCTGTTCTGAAGCCGCGCTGTCTCAGCCTGATGAGCGCGCCAGCTCTTTTTCCACGCCGCCAAGTCTTGTATTTCTTCCACAAAGCTGCTGCTCCGCCGATGACAATGTTCCGCAAAACGCCAGAGAAATCAAAATCCAGTTGGTGATTAGTTGGTGTGCACTGCCAAATGTTCAGCAGCTCATCCCTGGTATAACTGATCGTGTTTGATAAACATAAAACAGGACAGACTAACAGAAATAGTGCAAACACTGAAGAGCTCCACACCGAGGCAGCCATCCGCGGCGCCATCCCGAGTAATCCCGAGTTTCATATGTAAATATAAACATCAGAAACATTTCTTTTACATTTATTTATTTGCATATATACATAAGGGCAGCACTGTCACCTCACGGTAAGAAGGTCGCTGGTTCGAGCCTCAGCTGGGTCAGTTGGCATTTCTGTGTGAAGTTTGCACATTCTCCCCGTGTTGGCGTGGGTTTCCTCCGGGTGTTCCGGTTTCCCCCACAGTCCAAAGACATGCGCTATAAGTGAATTGGATGGACTAAATTGGCTTTAGTGTATGGGTGTTTCCCAGTACTGGGTTGTGGCTGGAAGGGCATCCGCTGTGTAAAACATATTCCGGAATAGTTGGCGTTCATTCCGATGTGGCGACCCCTGATAAAAAAGGGACTAAGGTGAAGGAAAATGAATTATTATATATATATGTACATTGCTGTATGCATTTATATATACATTATAAACCGTTACCATACAGTCAGAATTATGTAAATGCAAGCTTTTGCATGCCATTGGTTGCAATTAATCATTAAGCAGCACTATAAAAGTGAGTAAATAATGACAGCACTTAATGATTTGGCTGAACTATCACTTTAAGTCAAACGGTCGTACTATTTCCCGCAAATATGACTCACCACCATCTGCAGTCATAAATGAGAGTCATTTAATGCAAACAGCGCTATTGAATGATTTGTTGCGCTCGTATCTCATCATGAATCTCAGGTCCTTACTGTAGATTCACTTTCAGTCCATATTTGTGGCCGCTGTGCACTCGTTGCACTTTGGCCCTGTTTAAATCTGTTTGGTGTATTTGTGGTTTTGGACGCCGGTCGGTCTTGTGAAAGCGAAAAACATGTTAGCTGGATGAGAGCGTCCCAAATCTTCAATGAAACCATTGTGGGAAGAGTGCAGAGGAGTCACGGTTCTAGTCCAGAGGCGTTGAATTGCTCTGTTTATGACTGTCTGTGTGTGAGACGGAGAAATAAAGTTCTGCGTGTGACTTTAGGGCTCGTTTTTTTGTCTGAAAGAGCATAACATTGTGGTTCAGGAAGTCTGGACGTTGGTTGTGCGCACTTCCTGCTGTATTTCAAAGAACTTGAGCCAATCGTTCGCAGCCTGCGTGAATAAAATGTGTCATGTCTGGCCTTGCTTTGGAGGAGCTAAATTAATAATTGATTGAAACCTGTTTAGATCGTGCCAGACGGTAATTTAGTTTTATTGTCAAAGGAGTGTTATTAATCACAGTTTGCAGAATACAGTTGAGTGGAGAGCTTAAATGAACATTGTTTATTTGAAATGTTAATCCGTGATAACATTACATGTCATTGTCACTTTTGGTCAAATTTACATGTCTTTAATTAATAAAAATATTCGATTTTATTTTGATAATTTATTTACTTTTTTAGCTGTTTTAAATATTAACAATAAGAAGAAATATTTATTGAAATTGAAATCACCATATTAGGGCTGCATGATATTGGAAAAAACTGACATTGCGATATTTAGTTGTTCTGCAGTATACATAACGATATCAATATCATTTCACAAGATAAATCTATTTTGGATAGATTTCATAATTTTTACATTGATTGGGATAATTTTGTACTAGAGTGCATCTGCATAAAGTATACGAAATATACAAAATAAAATTTTGTATACAACAAAGATCCTGAACAATGCTTTAACAATTAATATTTGTTAAGTGCCAAACTTTTGAATTTCTTGAACCCAAATGTTTTGACTTTGCCTAAAATCTTACAGTCACAGGCCTTAAAAGTAAAACACGTCAATAAAAATCTTTCACAACATTACATTAAAGTTAAACTCAAGACAAATCGCGATATTGATGCTGAAGTGATATATTGTGCAACCTTACAGCATGTGACACTAAAAACTGGAGTAATGCCATCAAAGGAATACAAGCATTTAAAAAGTTTCAATTTAAAATTATTAAATACTTTTGCAAGCTGTTATGCTCAAAACAACTTACAAATAGGACAATAAAAGTAATCAAAGCAACAAAAGAACAGCAGTATTCAAATGTTAACAATTCCCAGTTCCCAGTTTCTAACACAGTTCACTAAATTTTTGTGTATATGTTCTATTTATGTACAGTACTGTGTAAAAGTCTTAGGCCACTAGTATTTTTACCAAAGAAAAGGTCAGTTATTTCTATATTTGTCTGGAGCATTTCCGTTTGAAATATTTCCAAGCATTAATTTTGTCATTAATTGTAATTATACAGCAAAATTATTGTCTGCACAAGGAGTCTGATGTTGATTTGTTGATTTGATTTAGTTCATTGATAAATAAAATGTATTAATGCATTATTTTTGAAAGCATCCTCATCCAAGTGCCTAAAACTTTGAACAGTACTGTAGCTTTGCAGGTAGGTTTTTGTTTGAGCTCTTTTAGATTTCTGGAAAGTTCTTCTGGATTGAGTTTGTCTCGGTTTGTTCTGTTTATTCATGTCATTCCAGACAGACTGAATGATAATCAGATCTCTGTGTGGATCTCTGGCTGTTGTAGAATATAGAAATAATCAAATTGAAACCTTTTTTGGTTTGTGAAAATACTAGTGGCATAAGTCTTTTGCACAGTACTGTAGAATATAAAAAATCGGGATTCGAAAAGGGATTGGTAAAGTTAGATGATCAAGAAAGAGACTAGTGGTTGCCGTTTCAAATTATCCAGAGCCGTATTACTTTACAAATCTTGAATATTACTATATTATTAAATATTACAATTATAACAACATCGACAGCAACACTTGCTCACAATACACAGCTCATCCATTCGTTTCCTAGTGACATTAAAAAAAGAGCACAGTGCTTCTTTTTTTCTTGTCAACAAAAAAGGCAGTGTGGTGCACCTTGCATTTTTGGAACGTAAAAGCGCGTTCGATGTGATCTGTCCCTAAATGTGCAACACATATTTGTTAACTCGCGGGACGGTAACACGTGCAACCACACAGCAAAATGAAAGAAGGATATTCCTGGTCACAGTTTAACACAGATGAATTGATGCCAAACCAGCGCTGATGCTGATTGCCTCTGTCCTGGATCTGCATAATAATTTAAAATAAAATAATAATTGAATATTAATCTGACCAGTTAACCATTAATATTCGGTTGGCAAAATTAACCGAAATGAGCATTCCTAATAGAAAGAAAAGTCTGTTGACGGAAAAAAAAATTGTATTTACACTCTCAGAAAAATGGTACAATGTTGTAAAAAAGAAGGTACAAACTCTTGTCACTGGGGCAGTACCTTTTAATAGAACAGAATTGTACCTTAAGACAAAGAAACTAATTTGTACCATTGCAGTTTGTACCTTTAAGGACATGATTTGTACCAAGGGAAATCAAAATGTACCTTTATTTTTTTAAGACCTGCAGATACAATATTGTGCCTTTATCAAAGGTACACATGTGATCCATGAAGGTACCACTGCAGTGACAATAACTTTGTACAGTAACAGTGTCAAATGTGTTCCTTTTAAAAATTATTTAAAGGCATTTCGCTTTATCCAAAATGTGTTGATTTATTTTCAGTAAATATAAAACATCAAATACATTTTTAAACAATGTTTTTTGTGTAAATGCACCTTTTCCATTTACAATAAAGAATAAAAAATACTTTAACATAAGTCAAAAGATCGATTTTATTAATTTTTTCCCAAACATTTCACAACACTTCACAAAAAAGTTACAGAAATACATTCTCCCATGTACAATATAAAACATGTTTTTTTCTCCAGTTTTCCCACAATACTTTTGTAATCACTTAAAAGTTAATTTAATTGACTTAATTTTAAAATAGAAATAGAATTATGCACAAGTTTTGTAATGAGATAACCATAATGTTTGATTAGTTTTACAATAGTAAAATGTCTGCATGAACACTGCATACTGTATGTTGGACTTTTGCCAGCTCACGTGCGTAGTGGAAAGCAAATGCTAAAAGCATATCAATAATGAAAATGTATTCATTAAAAAATGCATACCAAATGTTTATTGCAAATGCCTTAAACGTTTAGTTACAATACCTAAAGTTTTGTTTTACCAGTTGTTTTGTACTACAGAACTTAAGAATTTGTTTTAATGAGTTTCTTTAAACATATGCTTTTAAATGATGATTCTTGTTTTAATATGGAAATGATTCCTAAAATCACTTTGCCTTTTCAGTAATATTTATTATCATAGATATTGTAATAAAGGAGTTGTCCAACACTTATGTACCTTTTTATAAGAACAAATGTGACCTTCATTTAAATTTCAACAGTAAGAAGTCTTTTCTGTACCATATAAGGTACAACTTTTACAAAGGTACAAAACTGTTCCTTAAGGAACATTATTTGTACCACTGTGTACCTTTCTTTCTGAGAGTGTACTCAGAAATTTAAAAATTACATTATTAAAACTATTCATAAATTTGTAAAGCTGAACTATATATACTTTCTGCCCCAATATAACAATGTGTGCATTCGCAATAGTCAAATCCCAGGATATGTCAGGTTCATTTTATTGAAATATTTATACAATGAAGACTATATAAAACTTCAACAAAACCATAATGCACTGTTTATTTTACTTATTTCATATCTGCGCTCTATTTTTTTGTTGATGTTTATAATTTGTTTATTATATGTTATGCTTTATTCACTCTTCTAAAAAGGGTCAAGTCAAAAAAGTCACATAGCCATATGAATTACTGATAAATGCACCTAAAGGAATTATAATGTCATTTAATTCGACAAATTTAGACAGTTTTATTAAATAACAACTTCTCGTTTCTACCATTTAACACTCCTTGAATATCCTGATTTGTTGACATATGCTCATTATTATAAACATACTTCTGCTTCTGCTTATTTAAATACAGACAAAGGGGAAAGTTTAAAATATTATTTGTGGCATTGAACAAAATGCCACAGTTACTGCTGCCTTGGGGTTTAATGATTAAAATAACCACAACTTTCCTTTAGAGTACATTGTACCACTTTTGAATAAACCATTGATTGTTTTACATTATTGATTGTAATGCAATTATGTACACCTTTTGTAAAGCTTAAAACAATAATTACTGTGAAAATCACTATACAAATAAACTTGAATTGAATTGAAAATATACAGTAAAGGCTCAACTGTACTTGACTGTTGCTCAACTCTGTGTAATTTAGCCAATGCAAAGTCATCACTGAAGAGGAAATGCTTCAGGCTTGAAGAATCTTGCGGGAGAAATAGATTAGTCTGTAATTTCAGGTGATCAAAGCCTCATGAGCTGGGTGTCTAGGGGTGAGGCCAGTGTGTGAGAGTGAATATCAGCACTACTCCAGTGTGAACTATATGGCTTTAATGCAGTTTGACAGCCAGACACAATATGAAAGGCTTCACAAGTTCAGTTAAAAAGTCTGCTGTTGATTTAAAATGGTGGGGTTTATCTTATTGTATCTCTTAAATCAGGGGTCCCATTTAAATGTCCAGTGATGATATACAGTGTACTAGAGCTGCACAATATTTTGAAAAAGTACTATTATCACAATAATTTTATATGCAATATCTGTATTGCAAAGAGGTGCTATAAATGTAATTCATTTTTTGTTTGTGATAAGGCGATTGTGTGCCGCATGCATTGGTTATCCAAACTTGACCAATCAGATGGGGCTTTACTATCTTTACACCCTGCTACCCAGTAGGTTAGATTGACCCAAAGGTGAACCTAGAGCTGAAAATAATTACTAATTGCTGGAGCAGAGACAAGCGAGGGAACAGCAAACAGGAATCAGAACATTAGTTGAGGTTTGTAGTCATTCATAGTGTTTTGAATTCTAAATGTTTGCACCTTGACAGTTTTTTTTTGCCCTAATTAGATTTAATTAGATCAGAAAATATATCTTTACCTGTTTATTTCATATAATCATTACATAAATAGATGTTAAAAAATTACATCATAAAATTTCATTTCTGTATAAGGTAATGTTATAAGGCTGCACGATATTGGAAAATTCGATATTATGCTTTTCTGCGATTGTATTATTGCAATATGAATACAACTTCACCAGATGGCTTGAATAGCTCTATTTGAAAATAAATAATTTATTTAGATGAATAAATCATGTATGAAAAATAATCAACAAATTTCAAGCAAGAATAATTACATTAAAGCAACGAAAAATGTCAAATAAAGAGTGCTTTATGGTTTTCTGTAAAGTCAAAAAGTATTCAGGTACAGAAATTGAATAAGGAAATGTAAAACAACTCCGTCTTTATGGCATTATTTCAGTAAAATTATTGATCATTAACATTACATATGTATTTTTTTATGCCAGAATGCTTTAAACTCTCTTGAAATACCTTTAAACACATGCAAACGATAAAGTTTCACTTTCATAAAGGTTTGTTATATTTATACTTTGCAATGACTCCACATATCTTATGTGTTCTCAACTCAGTTGTCATCCTAAGTCAACATTGCATATCCTGTGATGTGACTATTGCAGACACACACATAGTGTTATCATTTATTCATTCATTTTCTTTTTGGCTTAATCCCTTTATTAATCCGGGGTCACCACAGCGGAATGAACCGCCAACTTATCCAGCACGTTTTTACGCAGCGTATGCCCTTCCAGCCGCAACCCATCTCTTGGAAACATCCACACACACACACACACACTACGGACAATTTAGCCTACCCAATTCACCTGTACCGCATGTCTTTGGACTGTGGGGGAAACCGGAGCACCCGGAGGAAACCCACGCGACGCAGGGAGAACATGCAAACTCCACACAGAAACGCCAACTGACCCAGCCGAGGCTCGAACCAGCAACCTTCTTGCTGTGAGGCGACAGCACTACCTACTGCACCACTGCGTCACCCCATAGTGATATCAATGCTGAAATTATATATTGTGCAGCCCTGCAATGTTATATCTCAGGAAATGCCATTAACGCAATACTCCACATTAACAACAGTATTTCATAGCACATATTTTCTTAGTATTGTGTAGCCTTAGTGTATATAATGTAAAATATACATTATTTTAATATAACATTATTTTACACAGTGTTTCATATTTGAAAACAGGCACTGTTTTTTTCTTTAAAACCCCCTAACTGTAACCCAACTTTTTGTGTTCACACTTGAAAAAGATATATATGATATATGCATATTATATATATTTTGTAGACATACAATTATGTAATGTGTATTTATATAGTGCAATTATCGCGTATGGCCATACACTCAAAGCGCTTCACAATTTTTAGGGGGGTGGGGTGGGTCTCTGCACACCACCACTAGTGTGCAGCATCCACTTGGATGATGCGGTGGTATCCACAGGACAATGGCACCAGTGCGCTCAACACACACTAACTATTGGTGGAGTGGCGAGATAGTGATAGAGCCAGATGGGTAAGGGCAGACGAGGGAATTTGGTTTGGACAACGGTTACACCCCTACTGTTTACAAGAAGTGCCATGAGATTTTTAAAGACCACAGAGAGTCAGGACCTTGCTTAAACATCTCATCCGAAAGATGGTAACAATAAGCTTTGGTTTGGGCAAAACTAAAAATATTAAATATGAATTTGCAAAATCATCCACCTGTGGGAGTGTGTTTGTACCGGGTTTGGTTCAGTTAAAACAAACTTTGGTGTGATTACTCTTTTGGTGTATATTTCATTTGAGTAACTGGCTAGTGAACAGCAAACAAGCAGGCCAAGAATTCTTAAAAGTTTGATTTTAGTCTGCTATTTTAGTCTCTAAGTAGCTGCAAGATATTAAAAAAAATGACATTGTGATGTTTTGTTTTTCAACGATATATATTATGTTATGAATATAATTACAAGAGATAAATCAGACAGACAACATTTATGGTTTTCTGGAGAGTCTAACTGTATTCAGGTACAGAAATTCATTAGTCAAATGTAAATAAATAACACTACTCTTCATTGTATAAACAAAATAACTTCAATTAATCTTTGATAAAATTGCAAATGCTATAAATTCTTATACACATTTTTTAAGTGTTTAAATACACTTGAAATCTCACAGTCATAGACCTTAAAACAAAACAAATGAAAAACTTTCACTCTATTATGGTTAAACTTCAATGACTCAACTATCCCTTCCTGATCAACTATAATCCCCACTTAAATGTTCTAATTGATGACTAAACTAAAACTAAACATACTATTGCAGATTTGCATATTGCGATATTAATGCTGAAACAATACAGTTAAAGTCAGAATTATTAGCCCCCCTTTGAATTGTTTAAATATTTCCCAAATTATGTTTAACCGAACAAGGAAATGTTCACAGTATGTCTGATAATGTTTTTTCTTCTGGAGGTCTTATTTGTTTTATTTCGGCTAGAATAAAAAGCAGTTTTAATTTTTTTAAACACCATTTTAAAAACAAAATTATTAGCCCCTTTAAGCTATATTTTTTCCTATAGTCAGAACAAACCATCATACCCATCATACAATAACTTGCCTAATTACCCTAACCTGCCTAGTTAACCTAATTAACCTAGTTAAGCCTTTAAATGTCACTTTAAGCTGTATAGAAGTGTCTTGAAAAATATGTAGTAAAATATTATTTACTGTCATCATGACAAAGATAAAATAAATCAGATATTAGAGATGAGTTATTAAAACTATTATGTTTAGAATTGTGTTTAAGAAATCTCTCCGTTAAACAGAAATTGGTAAAAAAAAATAAACAGAGGGGCTAATAATTCAGGGGGGCTAATAATTCTGACCTCAACTGTATTTTATGCAGCCCTACTTCCAAGTAAAGACATCTATTAGCCTACATAATTAATTTTGTTTGTTAAGCACAAAGATTTGTTTCAAATCTATTTCTAAATTCAGTTCTAATTTCCAGCAATAAATAAATGAACAATAATAATGAAGTGTGGTCAAAAACCTAAGTTATATCCAAACATACATCCTATTCTTCTTATGCCCCCATATAGTGATGCAGACGTTTCCAAAACCCGACAGTTCCAAAATCTAAACTTGTTTTTATTAAAACAAATATAAATATGCATATAATACATAATACTGCTAATAATAATAGCATTATAGAAATGCTAATTGTCATGAATAAGCTGTAAAGAACCTTTTAAAGGTTTTGTTTCTTTAGGTTCGGTCTTAGAAATAATAGTTAGATTGCTGTAAGTGAATCATGACCAAACATATTCTTTCCTTTTTTTTTTTCCTTTTTCTTTCCTGAGAACTGAACTGTAAGTGTGAACATAAGGCTGTTGGCCAATGTTTTTGGACCAGGAACCTACAGTGGGGGAAATAAGTATTGAACACATCATGTTTTTTTCCTGGAAATAAAATTTCTAAAGGAACTGTTGACATGGAATTAAACCTGATTTTGGTAAAAACTCAAACAATACAAAAAAAATCTGTGTAATGTGTAATAACAATGAAATGAGACAAGGAGAAAGTACTGAACTACTGAAACACATTTAATACTTTATATAAAAGGCTTTTTAGGTGATGGCAGCTTAAAGACACCTCTCATATGAAGAATGAAGTCTCATGAGTTGGGCAGAGGGTTGCTGAATAACTACTGAGAGATTTCAGCTGCTGTATGGGGCTTTCACTGCCTTTCTACACCTCCCAATCTATATGTTTTTAATACTTTTTCCCTGTGTCATTTCATTTTATTATGCATAACTTCATTTGTAGTCTAATTAGATTTGTTTTCTTTGCATATATGGATTTCTTTGGTTGTTACCAACATCCAGAGAAAACTTCAAGTCAACGGCACCTTTAGAAATATGTTTTCTTAGAAAAATGGTGACGTGTTTAATAAATATTTCTATCATTGTATATGTGCAAAAAGCTTGGTAGCAAAATAAAACCATTTCCTTTGTTCTGTCTGCTTTTATGATGTGTGTTTAAATAGAGGAACAGTTAAAGTTTCATAGAAATGCACCCGTGTGTTTGTTTTGTGTGGCCTATTGTAACTAAGATAATAGCCATTTATTCCTGTTTAAATACAACTAACACATCCCATTTATTCAGCATGCAGAAGTCCAGAGGGCAGAACATTCAGTCTTTTACAGTTTCACTGAAGACTCTTAATGACACTCATGCTGTTTCCATTACGTTCCAAGATTTAAGGCCTCAAGAAGCTGTCCTGTTTTTTCATTTAGTAATTTAGAAGCTCATTTATAGGTTTTAAAAAGTTCACAAACAACTAAAACGTCATATATTTTGTCAACATGTCATATAAGGCTACGTTCACACTGCGAGGCTTAGTGCTCAAATCTGATCTTTTCTCAGATCTGATTTTTTTGCCTAGCTGTTCACACTGTTATTAGAAATGTGGCCAATATCAGATTTGCAGTGTAAACAGTTCAAAGTGTATACTGTATGAAGCACGTTGTCAGATTATGCTTAATATGATTATTGTCCTTTTTACAGACAACCGTGGTGTATTTCATGAACTGTAAAGGGTTGTTCTGCTACTACTAATGTGTATTTCGCCATTTGAAACCTAAAATAAGTCCTTTGTGATTGAAAACACTGATCATTTGTGATTTATGAGAACCGCAGCGCGCGTCTGTCTGACCACCGGTTTAGTGAACTCATCAAGGGTTAATGAGCAGCTGCAGACTGAACTGTGAAGGCGGAGTTGGTTTATCTCCGTTTGCAGTTATTTTATTTTACTTCGTCATAAACAACAGACACGTGCAGATGGGGGTTTGGGTGCTTGAGCTCCTGCCCTTTATTCGCTCAGAGAAAATTTTCGTCCTTAAAATGAAAGTGCCCCCTCCTTTGTGCACGGATCCCCTTTCCGCAACACCCCCACCGCTCTTTAGCATCGCGATCATCCCGTGCCCCTATCGTTGACCAGAGTGGTTAACAAGCACCAGTTTTGCCTTCAAAATCTTTTTCAAAATGAACAACCAACTTTCTGTGGTAAAGTAATGACCCTGTGTGTTATTCTACTATGCTGCAGAGGTGTAGATGATGTTTGCAGCACAGAATGATGACGTATGTCGCTCGAAGATTAGGCAAAAGTCACATGAAATCCGACATAACCGTTTACACTGCTGTTGCATTGCAAAACATCAGATCTGTGTCTGATTTAAGACTACATATGATAGTGGCACAATTCTGAAGTGAAAAGATCAGATTCCATGCGGTTTGGGCTGTTCACGCTGTCAAGACCTGAGTCACATATGGGAGAAAAGATCAGATTCGGGCCACATTTGCCTGCAGTGTGAATGAGAGTTAGAGACTTGAGCCTATAGCCCAAAGGTTGTGGGTTCGATTTTTAGGTGTGAAGAATGAATGAACAGTGTTCTCATCCAATCAGGACTCATGTCACTTATTTCTCTGTGTGTGTTTATGTCTGTGTCTGTGTGCATACACTGCTCACTTCTGCGTATTACCTTGGATGGGTTAAATGTGGAGGACAGAGTATGGGTTGCCAGACTTCACATAACTACAGTTTACGCATTGAATGTTGTATTATAATGTTATAAAAATTGTTCTTTTAACTTTAAGACCATTTAGGATATCTTTCTATCATTATTTTTATTTATTCTTTTTTTATTATTATTTATAGTAATAAATACAGTGCAATGATTTCACTTAAGAGAGTGTACGTTTCCCATAGCTAAACTTTTTTTTTTTACAAACTATAAAGTAACAGAACACAATAAAAAAATTAAAGTTTCATAAAAGAAAATATATGAAAATAACAGTAACAAATAAAATGGTAACATAAATAATATCAATAACTAAATATACATAAGTCAGAGAGGGTCAAATCTTTATTTATTCAATCAACTTCAGTTATTATCAACTGTAAATTCCTAATCTAAAGAAAGGATTAAGAGGGGGAGTGCATTGGGTCGTAAATAAAAAAAAATGTTGTTCTGTGGATGGTAATTAGATAGTAATACTTTTATATTTCTACGAAGATTGAATGGAACAATCTTATATATTCAGTCTACTTAGACCAGATATTTCTAAATGCATTAATTTGAAGTTGAAGGGAGAATGTAATTTTTTCCATCACATAAATATTATATACTACTTCTAGCCTTTCTTGGGGTTGTTGGGGTTTCAAAAAGTAACCAGTGTCTTGTAATTGCTTTTTTTGGCTGCAATTATTAAAATATCAAGTAAGAATTTTTCAGATTTACTTATTTGGATATCAGAGCTTCCAAAATAAATAACCATGAATTGAAAGGGTAGTGTAATATTAGGCATGTTTTCTATTACTCCATGTACTTCTAGCCAAAAAAAATTTATTACTGGACATTCCCAAAAAATGTGCCAGTGATTAGGTTTTTGAGACCCACTGTTTATGTTTATCTATATTACAATAATATAGAATTTGCTAAAATACATTATACTGTATAAACAGTCAAGTCTGAAATTGTATACCCCTGGCAAATTCTGACTTAGTTACTTTTTTTTACCGTAAATGACAGAGGCTTCTCCCAAAAGATAATAAAACAATGTACAAGAGGCAGCACTGTGGAAAAAAAATTCTCAGCCTCTATTTACCATTGAACACAAACTTTAAGTCAGAATTTGCCAGACGTATGAATAATTTCGGTTTTCACTGTACTGTATATATATATATTTTTAAATAGTAATGTATTTGAGTAAATTATATATTATTATAATATATACTGAGCTTGAGGTCGACGCAGTGGCGCAGTAGGTAGTGCTGTCGCCTTACAGCAAGAAGGTCACTGGTTCGAGCCTCGGCTGGGTCAGTTGGCGTTTCTGTGTGGAGTTTGCATGTTCTCCCTGCGTTAGCGTGGGGTTCCTTCGGGTGCTCCGGTTTCCCCCACAGTCCAAAGACATGCGGTACAGGTGAATTGGGTAGGCTAAATTGTCCGTAGCGAATGAGTGTGTGTGAATGTTTCCCAGAGATGGGTTGCGGCTGGAAGGGCATCCGCTGCATAAGCTGGATAAGTTGGCGGTACATTCCGTTGTGGCGACCCCGGATTAATAAAGGGACTAAGCCGAAAAGAAAATGAATAAATGAATACTGAGCTTGATTAAAGGCTAAATCATGTCCTAAACATGTAAGCAACCTGTTAAAAGACATTAAATCATGTTAGAAGCATGTTAGCAAACTGCTACCATTTGGGCTATGTTATGCTATACGGTGTGTTAGATCATGTTGATGGGTCATGTGTTGGGTCAGTGTGTTAGATCGTTTTAGGGAGATAATATCTTAGTTATAAAACTAAAACAAAAAAATTATTAATCCAAGTAAAATGTTGACAGCATTAAATCATGCTAACAGCAAGCTAACTTGTGCTCAAGCATGCGCTGCATCTGAAAGCTCTCAAATGCCGCCAGCAGAGACAGCAATACAAGTCAGGAAGACATCAAGGCATGTCTGAATCCAAATTCTGTTTTACTTCCTGTTTCGGAAGGAACCTTCGTCTCATCGATTTTTTTTATTTGTTTTTATTTATTTATTTATTTTTGCTGCCTTTGATCCCACAATCCTGTGCGCTTTATTTCTGAGGGTCAAGATAAAATAATGATGGTGTCTTGAAGCACTTTTTAATTAGAAGTTAGTATTACAGTAAGCATGTAATCCCTTAGTTATCACCAGTTGTCTTTATTTTGTTGTAAATGACTGAATAAATCATTATGCTGTTTCAGATGTCTGAAATCAGATGTTCACCTGATAGAAGACAGTCAATGTGTTCAAATCTATCAAGGTTTTATATTAGATTTTTAATATAGTGTGATAGTGTGATTTTTTTTTTTTTTTTTTTTTGTGTCTGTGTGTGTGTATTTATGCTGTGTTGTTTTCATCTAGATGATGTGTCAGCAGAAAGCAGCACAGAGTATCCTGACAAGCTTTCTACAATGGAGGTGCGTCTCCAAGCACAGGAAGATGAAATAACGCTACTGAAGTCTTCGTTGGCCGATGCTTTACGTAGGCTCCGCCTCCACGACCAACAGATACCCCTGCTTAAACAGCAGCTTATTGCTGGTAAGAGCTGTCTTTTAATGTGATTACAGCGTGCTCCTGTGCAAGTTTATAGCCCATTTAAATGTACTGCAACATATATTATTGTATTGTATTTCCTGAACAATGAATTTCACTTATGTAAGTGTGTGTGTGTGTGTCTGTGTGTGTGTGTGTGTG